>WNNJ02000903.1:0-145599 GCA_012934845.2 Pomphorhynchus laevis | reverse complement strand
TATATTTTTAATATTATATATATTTTAATTACTTGTATATTGTACAATTTTTTGTTTTACTTTATTTTTATAATACTCTAATCAAAACTTTTATTATGTAAATAATTATAATGATTCTTAATAACACAATATCATTAATTATTATTGTATTACAAATATAATGCTATAATATTTAATATTTATCATGCCATTTTAAAATTTAATTTCATTAAAGATAATTTTGATATTTAATGTATTATATTTTATATTATATGGTATGCATGAATGCTCATGCAAAAATATGTTTCTTGTAAATTTAAATATGTCATCTTTACGATATAAATTAATAGTAGTTTTAATTAATGTTAATTTAATGTTCATATCTAGATATACACCTTCTTTGTCATCAATATTAATAATACAGCTTTCTGGATAAATTTGTTCACTAATTGAATAAAAATTATTAGAATTAAATACACATATATCATCAATGTATCGAAATATATATTTCATATATTTATATAGTTTAGATTTAGTTTTTACACAGTTATAATCAAATTCATATTCTATAAAGCCCTAAAATAAGTCAACTGTAATTGGGCTAATATTACCTCCGATTGGAACACCTTTTACTTGTCTAAATATAGATGCCCCTACTTTTAAATAATTTTGATTGATTAAAATATTTAGAGCTTTTATAAATTCAATTTTATCCATATATTTATATTTGCTTGTGGGTATATTTTTTGTAATACGGGCGTTATAGTTATCATGACATATACATGTATATCTGTTTCCAAATATAAGGTTAATTAATTTTTAAACGCTTCTTCAATATCCACTAAATTTAAATATGTATAAAGCGTACTAAAATCATATTTATTTATTTTAAAAATGTATTCCTTCTGTTCTAAAAATTCATTTGTAGAATCAAAATTGAAATTGTGTTTTACATTAGTATTAATTTCGATTATCTTAAAACATATTTAAAAATGTTTTTATTACTAGGTTTTATTGGATTTTTATGTAATTTTGGATTTTAATATTATATAGGTATACTTTTATATTCTGATTCTATAGTTATACCTATTTCATCTAGAACAGAACAGATAATTCTAATGATTGTTTCTAAACTTGAATCACTACATTCAAATTCTACGTTTACATTTAAATCGTTATAATTAAACTTTATTCATCAGTTTATTGTAATTAACTTGTTTATATATAAAGACAATGTTTTAAAAGTATTCGCTAATAACAAAACAATTATATTTCGTCTTTAATATTGAATTTGGCAACCGAGTAGCTTGTGATAAATGCCAACACATTGGAAATTTAACATATACATAAGTTCGTGATAATTTAACATTTATATAGCTATGGAATATTTATTTGTTTTATTCCGACCTCGTGTATTGCACGTTCTCAAGGTTTATCCGCCATTAGAATATATACAGATAAAATTACAAATACAATTTAATATTACTACTAAAAATACAAGTTTGCATTCAGTAGATTTTTAAGTTTATAATTAACATTTCAACTTTCTTATTCATATAAGGCATTTGGTGCTTAATAACTAAAAAATATTAAAAATATATAGCCGATATATAGATCATATATTGATATAACAACAATAGACAACATTCAATAGTCAATAGTTACTCATTTAGCTAATAGTTATATACTGGTTATTTAAGTGACTTAAATCACTACATTCAAATTCTACATTTACATTTAAATCGTTATAATTAAACTTTATTCATCAGTTTATCGTAATCAACTTGTTTATATATAAAGACAATGTATCATGAAAAACAGACAAACACATCATGAAACATTCAGAGTATCATTAAGTGACACCTTTTGATAATAACGATGTCATATTATGTCATTAATACCTAATTGATCGCACAAATTGATATACGTTATATTTTGGCGATGGCCAAAAAATAACGTATATCAATTTAGAGGCATCAGTCATTAAACGCCAATAGCGTTTCATAAGAACGATGAAGGATTTATTAGAACCCTTAAAATCTTCTAAGCAAAAACTGTAATTTTTATTTGACATTATTATTTGAAGTTATAGTTTTATCTATTTTATGTTTCATTGCAGGTGAGCCTTTAGAAAGGCCAATGTAAAAGGTCGCAAATCCGATAAATAAATATTAGATATATTTTTGCAAAATGGAGATCGATGCACGCATTACAAATATTCCTATAGATTTAAATAGCTGTAAAAGTTAAATAATGTAAATGAAAGTAAGAAATATATCCATCCTGATCTGTATTTTAAATATTAAGGAACGATCAGGTATAATTGAAAGTCAACAATAGTATTTTGATATTTCGCTAGTAAGTACTGGTATATTCATAAATTTGAAACATCATTAAAAATTGGAAAATTACATAAATAAAGTTTATTATCGTATAAATAAATAAGGGTTTTATTAAAAAATACAACCGATCAAAAAAAACTAGATAACATAATTAAAAAAAAGTAAGTACGACCAAATCTTCCAACGACTGCAATTTGCACTGGTCTTCTTATTCCAACTTTTACGGCCTCAAATCCGGAGGGATCTGAGCCCCTCAACCGATCCAACACGCCGCCTTCCGACTGAACCACCCGGGGTCTTTCACCCCCCCCCCCCGAAGAATCAAGTCAACGCGGACTATGCTGGGTAAACGAGAGAGGAGAAGCTTAAGAAATCTTAGCATTTGCTCAGGGGGACAGCCTCTCGAAAAAAAGACTAATCCCGAGATAGCCCAAGTACTCCTAAAGCGTACTTGGGTTTTCACATTCAATGACAGATGTTGGGCCCGTTTCAGGGCCCACCTATCACTCTTTAGGATTCGTTTAAGTCTATCCAGGTCAGCTTTTGCCGACTAGTTCACCACAATGGTGAATCCCAGATATTGTACTCCACTTGTGAAGGTAGGGGGTTATTGTCTTTAGTGGCAGGGATGTCATTAAAGACAATCACTTGCGATTTGACTAAGTTCAAAATATGATTGGAAGGGGTAAGCTGGTCTTTTAATCTTAAAGAGAAACAGCTGATGCTAGAGACTACATCGTTGCAACTGCGTCAAGAAAACAAGGATATGGTATCAAAATAAGATTGGAAGGGGTAAGGTGGCCTTTTAATCTTAAAGAGAAACAGCTGATGTCCGAGACTACATCGTTGCAACTGCGTCTAGAAAACAAGGATATGGTATCATCAGTGCATACCACGAGATGTTGATCACGTTTAAATGCTTTGAAGAGAATAATGGAAGTAGCAAGATATAAGATAGGATCATGTGGGAAGCCTAGAGGCACACCTGTAGTATGGTAGAACTAACGTGCATCAGGATCACCTTTATAGTAGAACCACTTGATGTACATCAGTATCTCTACTAATACTTTTCTGTTTTTTAATGAACATCCAATTGAACAATGTTTTGAACTTCATACAATTGAAATTGCACGTTGTGTTTCTGACGAAGCTAGTAAAATATAATAATCAATTTTTATTTTCAAACCATGGAAAATACGACTTCGTACAGTGATTTATTTCCCAAAGTCAACCGTAACAACGAATAAAAGCAGCTTATTGGAATTTTACTTTACTCAACTGAACTTACCTCTGAGAAAAAGCTTGTACTCCTTGTGGATTGTCCTTAAAACCCTTCGTTGGGTATTATCCTGGCAGAATAGTCTACAATTCTACCGGAAAGTATTTCGAAAAATAAAATTTAATTTACTACCAACGAGTTGGCCCAATCGTACACTGATCATTTTGAAAAAGCACTCTGTCACCTTGGCATAGTAAAGCATAAGGCCATATCGGCAACAGTAAAAATCAATAATATTGAAATATCCCTTGATTATATTTTAATATAAAAAAGGCATTCGCACTGACCGACGTGCGTAATATGAAAAGAAAGGATATCTCGTTACTACCAATTACATTTGTCACGAAGACATTAGACAACTCCATGATATTGAGGAAGAATGCGCCCAACCCCTTTCTGGGGACAAATCTTACCTTCCAACATATTTCATCCAATGGTGTCACGCGTACCCCCATTGTCAAAAATGCCTTCAGTTGGGGGCACTAGGCTCAACTTGCGATCTTGCACCGCAATGTCCAACTTGCAAAGACTCAGGCGACATTGGTCACGGCCAAAAGACAAAGACCCCATACGTTTAAACTGCGATCATGTTTAAACATAAATCACAAGAATCGTGATCTATTTGATCGAATATCAGGAAGCGGCTATGACGTGATTCTTTGTGATTTAAACTATATAACTGGTCGTTGGATTAAAGCAGCACTCTGCATAGTCAGGGACGATTATTTTATTCACAAATCAGCATCCCCGATGTTGGTTTTTCGACATTTTACTCGACATTTTACTGCTACAACGGTTGCTGCTAAAGGCCTTCTGTACTGAGTAGTCGCTCCAAAAATTGACCATCTCTCACGGCCTACTTGGTTGGCGGTTAGAGCAAGATTGCCTGCTGAGGAGGAGATTCCACTTTGATCCAATCTGAGTGTCGTTCTTTCAAGCGGCTATCGGACTTTCCCTGTTGTATGTTTGAGAGTTTACTTGATTCAATTCATATGTATATCTCTTTCGAGCTATTACGATACTTTCGAATACCTACAAAGGTCGTATTTTCAATCCCACTTCAATAAACTCGCAGTCCTAGGAAAACTGCTACATCTACCCCAATATATTTGTATCCTTAAGACAAGCTCGCTCGAAAGAATATTGGAGTTCTAGGTATAAACTACAAGTGTGCAAGGATAAGGCTATCATTGCTTGCCTTAATCTATGTCTTCCCTATGAAATTGAAGATTTTCAAGAAGGATAAGTGTGTCAGCTGGAGGGAGTACATCTATCAGAATTGGTAACGTAGGTTTTGATAAAGTTTCGGAGGAGTCACTATCCTTACACAATTATGGAGCCACTATTTCTCCCAACCAATCTTAACCTGGGACAGGTTTACGAGTAGGGATCTTTCGGTTACGGATATCATCAAGCTTTTAGAGTCCGCTTCCAGTAACCCCCCAAACCCATTCGTCACAGTAAGTGCTCAGGTGCCCCTTTAGTGTACCTTGGAAATCTCGAGATTAGTCTTCTTTTCAAGAGGAAGCCTACGGAACAAAGACCTAGACTTCTGAAACTCATCATATCGAGACTACCGTCAATCGGATCTGCCACGGTGTATGACAGATCCTGGATAGCTCACTCGGAATGCATCGCATGGTTGTTTGCAAGTAGGACATGATCCCGCCTCTGCAACATAGACGACTTATCGTCTATGTCGCGGATTGATCAGTAAAACATATATTATACTATGTTAAACTGTTTTGCTTTTTCTATTTGTGCATGTTATGATCATTATTAAGAAAATCTTAATAATTTCTGTTTTGATTTACCCTTCTCCAAAATTTCACGTTTTAAAGTTTGAGAAACATTAGTTTTTTAAAAGTAATATGTAGTATGTTCTACACACGTTTATATTACAATATTTATACTATAATGCCACCATCATAAAATTGTATCAAAATTCAATATTTATATATAGTGGAAAGTATTCGTTTTTATTGCTAGTTGCCCATATTCAAATTAACATAATTTGATCTTATCGCTATGGTTTATCATACTGGCAGCACTGAATGATTTAGTGAATATGCCCCGTTCAAATATATATATATCAAAGTAAAAAAAGGTAATGAACAATCATTTATGAACTAAAATATTTTTATTCATAGAATATTCCTTTTCTATGTGGATTTTGATTTACTGATTTTTTTTTCTATCTCGGACATCAATGACTCTCCGATTATGTTGCTTATTAAATCCCTATCTTGAAAGATTGCAGAGTAATTCGACCAGTTGTCGTTTAATTTATTCATATATGCATCTGATAGTATATCCACAAGCTTCTGGTAGCATAACAAAGCATTTATGGAAGTAGATTCTTGAGAAGAAATGCTATGTTTTATTCTCTTTTCAATTTGAGCAGCAATTGGGGCAACGTGCATCCAAGCAATCTAAAATTAAAAAAGATCAATTTCAAAATAAACTAGATTTAATAAACTTATATAACTGACCTCAACTCCTAAATGTGACAGTATAGACATTGATCCGTACAATGTTTCATAGGATGCGTTATATTGTTTCATCAAAGCACAACTAACTTTGACCAATTTTATTTCAAGTGTTGGTAATCGACGCTTATACATAAGGTTAAGTAATCCAAGCGTACGAGCGGCATTATCTCTAAGCTCCCACTCAACACTGTTTCCTGGATCACTAACTGTCATCTGTTTAGTAATTGCACAACTTATCAAGGACGGTAAAATAACGTGCACCTGTGACACAAGATTCATGTACGGATTTTTGATTAAGGCTCGTGAAAATTGTACAAGATACGACAGTATGACACAATCCTGTTTGAAAATATTTGTTGTAATGTTGTTCGAAATGAAATGTACAAATTTGGGCATTAATTCGGTAAAAGCTAAATCAGATGCAACGCTCCGGAACGCTCGTAGTCTTTCTCCCTGGTCATCTGATATGCATTTCTTTGTTACATAAAAGTAATACATTTGACTTTCTATCGATTCTCCAACAATTTCGCCATTGAGAATTGCTTTGATATTATTGTATGAGTTATTGACGTTCGCATGTGGGCTACAGACATTTTCTTGTTGTTGTTGGTCATTTACATTATTATTTTGCTGTTTTTTACATTCTTGCGGGTTTTTGACATTCGGTCGTTGGTTATTGACAATCTTTGGTCGGTTATTGACATAAATATCTGGATCATCTAAATTCACTTGTGAGTTATTTACAATCTTTTGAGGATTGCCACCATAAATTTGGTTATTATTGACATTATTTTGTAGGTTATTAACATACATTTGTGGAAATTCATTTAAATTCATTTCCGGATTGTTGAAATTCCTTTCCGAGATATTAAAATTCATTTTTGGGTTATTGAAATTCATTTGTGCGTTTTTGAAATGGGTTTGTGAGTTTTTGAAATTCATTTTTGGTTTCTTTAAATTCGCTTGTGGGTTATTGAAAATCTTTTGAAGGTTATTAAAGATCTTTTGTGGTTTGTTAAAATTCATTCGTGGATTATTGACATACATTTGTTGATTTTTGACATTAATTTGTGGGTTATTGACATTCCCTTCTGGGCTATTGACATTCATTTGTAGGTTATCAGCATTCATTTGTGAATAATGGATATACATTTGTGGGCTATTGACATTCATTCGGAGGTTATCGACATTCTTTTGTAGATGATCAACTTGCGTTTGCTGATCCTCGACAATAATTTGTGGGTTATTGACATTCGTTCGTGTGTTGTTGACATGCATTTGTGATCTATTGATATTCATTTGTGGAGTATTTACATGTATTTGTGATCTGTTTATAATAATTTGTGGGTTATTAGCTTTTATTTGTGGGTTGTTCTCATTTATTTCTGGGATATTGACATTCATTTGTACGTTATCGACATTCATTTGTGGGTTATTGCCATTCATTTGATAACAATTTTTCACTTCTGTTGGGGGCGAATCTTTGGTCGGATTTTCTGGAATGTTTGGTTGAATCCCTTTTGTACTCAACCAGTGAGCTTTGATTCTAGGGCCGTAACATACAGTAGTTGGTTCATTTATTAACTCTATTAAATCAAGTATATTTTCCTTGTCGAAGGAATCATTTTCGTCAGTTTTTATTCTCTTATTATTTAAAAGCGTTGTCATTTGATTTTGATGTTGTGTTTGACATCGCTTATTCTGAGCGATTGATTGCCGATCTGATCTCAGGTTATTTGGTAGCTGTGAGTCTGATGTCTGGTTTTGAAGTAAATATTTTGAGGGATTACCTACTTCATCGTGCGCGATCTGTTCATGTTCATCTGTCAAAACTCTGCAATGACGACGATCCATTACCTGTTTGGATTCAAGTACTGATTTCATTTTTATTGGATTCGAAACGCTACCAGCTTCCAAAATTCCTTCTCTACTTATGCTTAAATTACCTTCACGAAACGCGTTCTCAACTTCAGCGTAATCTTCTCCATCAAAGTTTTCCATTTTATGTTTTGAAACTTTAGTCTGAAAGCATATTTATATATTCTAATGACTTTTTACTCTAATCGAAAAATATAAGCCTTGTACATCATCAAATTACTATATTATAGCATAATAGTGAATATCATGTATAGTTATAATGTCACCAAACAATATGGATTTGATTTACTGATACACTAAAAAATCGTCCTTACTAAAAAAGCATTACTGAAATCGGTATTTGTCGATAGTTTGAAACAACTTATCTAATCATATCAAACAATAAGCTTTTAAAACGTTTTGTCTACATAGGCCTCAAAATTCAAGACGATAAATTTTTTTCCAAAAGTAATCCTACATCATTTATCGAATAGTTTCTAACCAAATTTTCTCAATAATAAGGTGTACTTGTAATTTTAGCTGACGTTATTAGCGATCACTTCTCTCTTTTATCACACAAATAGCGATTGATAATAAATAATCGTGTTTAGTTTATTTACAATTTGTAGAAATTTTTACGTTTTCGATTAGCCCAAAAAAACACGGTTATCAAAACTTTACTGTTATAAAAAATTAATACAATTTGATCCTAGATACGAATCTTACTTTTCGCCTAGTATCTTTACACAATTATATATACCCGATCGCCAAAAGTACCATGATTGGGGATATCTAGGGGGGGGTCAACGAGAGCATACTAGCAGCGATGCAAACTTGTGACGGTATAAAGAAACGCTGGTGCATGTTTGCGCTGGAAATGCCATATCTGTAGTAATTGTGGTCTTTAAAACCCAGCATTTTCTATCAAGTACCAATTTTTAGATACTCACAACCGGCATCTATTCAAGGAGGTGAATTCGAACTAATTTGCACAAGCTGCCTCAACATATGAGGCCGGCCACAATTTTCCAAGGAGGAAAGTTGTGGATCTTTCTTCATCATGGCCGGCTACAACTTTCCAATGAGGAGATATTGTTTTCTGTATGAAAAGAAGCATGTAGAGTAAATGAAGAGCATGAAAAATGCTACAGATCATGCTGGTTTCATGTTCATACTTTAGAAATTGAATCTCACATATTTACCAATAGGTCTGCGTCCATCAGTAATAGTATATCACCAAACATTGAACGCCAGAAGAAATCTGGAAATGGACAAAGATAGAGGAAAATGATAATTACTATACAAGCATAACCAATAACCACAAGACAAACGGGATTTAATAATTCACTTTTGAAGTAACATAAATAGAAAAGGCAACCTTATCAGCGTCGAAATTAACTATTGAGATGTCTATCTCGCTTCGAAGCTTAAGCAATGTAAAGTAGTTGAGATACTTAAACACTGAACATATTTCAATGGAATTTGGGTGATTTTATGCACCTCGTCTTAAATCAGGTCGAGATGAAGACGTTATTGCTTTACAAAATACTAAATCAATCCGGACCCCACAAAATACTACCATCAGTATCTACCTTCCATTTTTGGTCAAGTAATTATCTCATCGATATTCTACTTCTTAATCAGAAGTGGTTACGTAAACACACTTGGTTGAGCAGTTACAACAACATTTGTTGACCTCGCGTGATCTACTTTGTTGGTGTAAGAAAAAACATACCCTAATGCAAAGAAAATACCACTTTGATTCTATCAAAGTGGAGTTCTTTAAGACGACTAACGGACTCTTTCCCGCTGTAAATACTGCGATTCTAACCCGATTAAACTCGTATTTCTCTCAACAAAAAATGTCGTATTTCTCTCAAATTTCGTATCTCCAATCCCACAACAAAATACATGGTCTTAGCTAAAATAATTAAGCTTCATAACATTTCTGATTCCTAAAAACAATCCCAATCGAAAGAATATTGGGGATTTCGTTACAGCTTTAACTGAGTAATTATTGGGCCATCATTGCTCGCCTTAACACTTCAGTATTTCTTTCGCAAAATATTCAAATAACAAAGGTTTATCAGTTATAAACAGAATGCAACGTGTTGGATAGGACCCTTAAGCCAAGACAGAGATTAAGAGAAGTCGATTTCTCGAAATAATTAAGAGTAAAAGCCCTCGCAAAAGCCAATCCCCTCTGTGTAGTTTAAAAAACAGTAAACCTGTACACGATCGATATCCTTATATATATCGTAAAACAAAAAACAGATAAGACAAATATTTCTTTATTTCAACGTTTCGCCTCTCGGCTTCGTCAGGAAAATTGTATGTTTATTAGATATCAAACTTTTTTAAGGTCAAACTTTTTTCATTAAAAAAAGTGTGATATCTAATAAACATACAATTTTCCAGACGAAGCCGAGAGGCGAAACGTTGAAATAAAGAAATATTTGTCTTGCCTGTTTTCTGTTTTACGATCAATATATATGAACGCATTGCTAGATAATCCATGCCAGCAACAATATTGCTATCGCTCAGTGTAGAGCACTTGCAACAATACAATAGCGGTGACAGACATTAATGATCACAGTAGATTAAAAATGGCATTTTGCTATTATGCGAATTTACAAAACGTTTTGCTATTATGTCAGACGGTCTTCTGCTACTATTACAGAACGCTTACATTTAACAAGAAAATCGTAGAAACATTACTCACGAGAACAACGGAACACTTCTGACCAAATAATGCCGATCACACGATGATCGGCCATTATATAGAAATATCGACCGGAAAGAATTTGAAACTATTTTACGAGCACATAATTCGAATGCACACAATTAAGTGATTTGCAAATGTGAATTGTGCATGCAAATCGTGACATAATGCT
This sequence comes from Pomphorhynchus laevis, assembly GCA_012934845.2. Classification (NCBI taxonomy): domain Eukaryota; kingdom Metazoa; phylum Acanthocephala; class Palaeacanthocephala; order Echinorhynchida; family Pomphorhynchidae; genus Pomphorhynchus; species Pomphorhynchus laevis. The sequence continues at coordinate 134,756 of WNNJ02000903.1, read as the reverse complement.
AAACTAAGAGTGATAAAAGTCACAAAGAAATTAAAACAACATGGACAATAAAGGCAGTTAAAACTATTTTGTTTATTGTCGGGCTGGTTTTGTTATAGACAAACTTTAAATGTTGTTTTATTCAGAAAACTAATTCGAAATATATAATGTTACAGAAGAATCCAACGAAATTAGTAATTTATATAATATTTATTATAATCTAAGTATATTTATACTAAGTTGTATTTAAAAAATATATTAAATGTCTATGTCCTCGTTAATGAACGAATAAATCAGATCAGCTAACAAAGTATACGTATTTTATATAATTTATAAATAAACAATGTTGAATTAAATTTAAATTGTTGAATAATAAATAATTATAAATATTAAATTATTGTTATAATATTTTACATAATTTTTATCGAGTAAAAATTTAATAATGAAATTTTAAATAAGAGTCCATTGATATGAATTTACAAATAAATAACAAACCATGTATCAGAATAAAGATTATATATATATATATATATATATATATATATATATATATATATATATATATATATATATATATATATATATATATATATATATATATATATATATATATTGCAATGTTGGTAGAACCGCCGTCTGTGACTCTTGATAGATCGTTCATTTATAAGTAAAAAAGATTGAAACAGCACGCAAAAGCAAATCGTTATTTTTATTTTTATTTACGTTTCACCCACAAGAGGCTTCTTCAGAATATTGTGTGTTTAAGTTCTTAAAATTTTTTGTTTAAGAACTTAAACACACAATATTCTGAAGAAGCCTCTTGTGGGTGAAACGTAAACAAAAATAGAAAATAACGATTTGCTTTTGCGTGCTGTTTCAATCTTTTCTACTTATATATATGTATATATATCTCACAAAAGCAGTCGAAACGTACCCTAACCACTTCATCCGACTGACGATGACTGCTGGATGGTTAGGAACGTCTCGGAGTGATACATTATACTGATGGAGCTGATGATCGAAGTCCAGTTATTTAGCAGCAAATATGGATTAAAAATCAATCGTAGCCAGCTTTGGCTCCTGGACCACAGTTTCAAGCGATTTTTCGCAATAACAATTTATATATACAATTTAAGTGTATATATAAAGTGTATATTTAAGTGTATCTATATATATTACACCAATATATACACAATTTAAGTGTACTTAATATAAGCGTAACGATATACTTTAACGCCATAAGAAACAAAAGACCGAAGACATCGTGACCGCTGTCCCGCCACATCATCCATTGCTTAATCGTGTACAGCGTGATATAGTTAAGGTTGCGAGTTCAACACAAACGATGAATATACATCAAAATTTAGTGTGTGGTTTACGCAAAATCGAAATTTTGGAAGCATCCTACAAAAATCGCTAAACGGGAATATAACGGTTGTATGCCATGTGGCAATAAACGCTGCAAAAACATGCGAAGTTTTGAAAAAGCACGATGCTTGTCCTCTGCAAGCGCAGGCGAATCAACTTAAGAGGGATAAATACCGAAATATCAACGAATTGCAATACTCGTTTACTCTAATGGCTATGAAATCGCTGCAGCTGCTGGGTAATATACTTATGCGCAAAACCAGAGAACCAAGCATTTTTAACTGGATCATGAGGCGACTGAGCGTGGCGGTACATCAGCGACAATTTGGTCTGCTTCATTGAGTCGGTCTATGACCCTCTAATCCCAATTTCTCACTTTTGATTCTAACTGTTCAACACTATTTTGCTAGTAATAAATGGGTTTGCTTGGTAAATTAGACTGATTCTTCAATCACCATGCTACTTCTAGACGATCACTTTAGCATCGAAATGATGGAGTGCTCGCTATCATTTATCATTAGAATGAAGTAACCACTGTTCGTTTCGGTTACCTATGTAACATTGTTAATTAAGGTGTTTCCCACACTCTGCTTGATTCTATGAGGCTTGCACTCTTTACCAAATCGAATTACGGTGCTGACCATCCTTAAACACTAAGCAAGCATTGTTGCTGAATTGCCATTGACCTCTATGAAGTGACGATTAATATTCTCATCAAGAGTGATTTAGTGAGGTAGTTGTATTTGAAATGCAAAGGCTAATTTAAAGTGATTATGTATAAATATTGAATAAAATTAAATTAATACCAGTTTCACAATCCATTTTATGTAGTTAGTCATTTATTTGATGATTAATTTAAATGACTAATCATTTAATTATTCATTTAATTTAAATTTTATAAGCTATTATTAAATTAAAAATGAAAATATTAAGAATGTAATATTTTTACAGCTGTTGTACACAATATATTATGTACAATACTTAAATTTATTAATAAATCCTTCATTTATTTAATAATTATATCGAATTAATAATTATTAATGATTATAAATCAATAATATATATTATTTAACATAGTATTAATTATTATAAATTACTTTTTTATTTTATGTTTTTTTAAACAAAGAAACTTTATGATTAGTTTTAAGTCAATCTGTTTATCTTCAGTTAACTTTCAGTATAAATTTCGCGGTTGGATATCTTTTAAAAAGCATGCTCATTGGTAAAGCCTTTGCCATAGCAAGATCAATTCGGTATCTCAGTGATCGTATTGATTCATTATAACTTACCTTCCTTTAATTAATTATTTATTACTAATTATTATAATAATTAATAATAAATGATTATAAAATATATAAATTATTATATAAATTATTATTTATTCAAATATTAGCTATTTTAAATTATTATAAATAATAATTAAATAAATATAATCACATGAATTTACGAATATTTAAAAGTAAACTTCTCACTATCCATTTTACACAATTTATCATATGAGTTAGGTTATGCAATGGAATATATCCAATTCATTATATCAAATACATATATTTACTTGAATTTTAAATTTATATTTGACAGGAAGTGTAAAATGAACACCGACTTACACCAAGTTAAGTTTATCGATAAATCTCTTTTTGTTGTTAAGGGATAAATATAAGATATACACATACAACAATTTGGCATTTTATGGTACAAAAGTCAACACTATTATGCACTTCATCTGACCATTGTGTGTACAAGGGATCTGTCGTAATCTTCATTTGGCATTAACGGCAGTCGTATTGCATATTGATATTGATCAGTGTAGAGCACTTGCAACAATACAATAGCGATGACAGACATTAATGATCACATTAGATTAAAAATGGCATTTTGCTATTATGCGAATTTACAAAACGTTTTGCTATTATGTCAGACGTTCTTCTGCTACTATTACAGAACGCTTACATTTAACAAGAAATCGTAGAAACATTACTCACGAGAACAACGGAACACTTCTGACCAAATAATGCCGATCACACGATGATCGGCCATTATATAGAAATATCGACCGGAAAGAATTTGAAACTATTTTACGAGCAAAATTCGAATGCGCACAATTAAATGATTTGCAAATGTGAATTGTGCATGCAAATCGTGACATAATGCTAAACTAAGAGTGATAAAAGTCACAAAGAAATTAAAACAACATGGACAATAAAGGCAGTTAAAACTATTTTGTTTATTGTCGGGCTGGTTTTGTTATAGACAAACTTTAAATGTTGTTTTATTCAGAAAATTAATTCGAAATATATAATGTTACAGAAGAATCCAACGAAATTAGTAATTTATATAATATTTATTATAATCTAAGTATATTTATACTAAGTTGTATTTAAAAAATATATTAAATGTCTGTGTCCTCGTTAATGAACGAATAAATCAGATCGGCTAACAAAGTATACGTATTTTATATAATTTATAAATAAACAATGTTGAATTAAATTTAAATTGTTGAATAATAAATAATTATAAATATTAAATTATTGTTATAATATTTTACATAATTTTTATCGAGTAAAAATTTAATAATGAAATTTTAAATAAGAGTCCATTGATATGAATTTACAAATAAATAACAAACCATGTATCAGAATAAAGATTAGAGGTCATCATATAATATGTATTATATTTACTATTATATTAACTATATTAACTAATTTTTAATATTAACTATGCCACTTTTACGATATAAAGTAAAAGTAGTTTTAATTGATGTTAAATTAATGCTTATTTCTAGACATATACCTTCTTTATCATCAATATTAGTTTTATTAAGAATAAGGCTATACGGATCAATTTGTTCACTTATTGAATACAAATTAGTAGAGTTAAATACATATATAAACAGTATATTGAAACAAATCATTTTTGAAATGTAGTATAGTAATATAGTAATAATATAGTGATATAGTATAGTAATATAATAACATATTTTTATAATTATTAAAAATATATAATAATATTATATAGTAACATATTTCGAAATATAATTTTGAAATATTAGTTTCAATATATCGAAACATAACACAGCAGTTTCTCCTAGTGACCTTTAATCCTTATTCTGATAGATTTCATGTTATTTATTAGTCAATTCATAAAAATTGACTTTTTTTATTTTAATTTGAAATTTTACAGTTATATAAATATAAATTGTATAAAATTTTATTAAATTATCGATCATTTATAATTATTTATTTTTATTTTTAATTTATTAATAATACGTAGACTACGTTACCTGATCTGATATATTTAATATCTTTATATAGTTTAGATTTTCCAAACAGTTATGAACAAATTCATAGTATATAAAGCTTAAAAATAAGTCCAATTATTAATATGCTATTACCTCCCATTGGAACACCATTTATTTGTCTAAATATAGATGTCCCTACTTTTAAATCATTTTGATTTATTAAAATATTTAATAATTCTAATAATTCAATTTTATTCATATATCTATGTTTACTTAATTGTTTAATTTTTTGTTTGATAGGCATTATAGTTATTATAACATATATATGTATATCTTTTTCCGAATATAAGATTAATTAATTTTTCTAATGCATATTTAATATCTGCTAAATCTAGATTTGTATAAAGCGTACTAAAATCGTACGTATCTATATTCTGAAAATTTATTCCGTTTGTCTGTTCTAAAAATTCTCTTGTATAATTAATACTGAAATAGTGTTTTATATCAGTATTAATTTCTATTACCCTACAATATTTTTTGAAGTGTGCTTCAAGTATTTTAGTCATATAAACAGAAAGTAATTTTATTGTACATTTTAGAGCACTACACTATTGGATTCCAATATAATATAGGTATAGTTTTATTATCTGATTCAATTTTTATACCCTTCTTATGTATTATAGAACAAAGACTTGTAATAATAATTTCTAAGCTAAAATCACCACGTTCATATGCTTTACATTTAAATCATTATATTTTACCACTTTCATTAGTATATCATACTAAAGTTTTTTACATATGAAGACAAAAGTACTACTACCTTTATCAAAATTTGTTATCATATAGTTATCATTTAAGTTAGTAAGTTCTAAATACGCATCTTTATTAACTTGATCTTTCCTTTTATAATTGTTTGTTATTTTCATTTTCTTTTTAATTTGATCAAATATATAATCTTTCCTAATTTTAATCTTTGAAGTATTTAAGCTTCCACTATTAATCAGCTTAGGCCGCTAGGTGCAAGTCGATTAAGTAATAAACTGTCACTATTGCCAATTAGCCTCTTCGTGGCGCGGCCCAGGCAACGCATGTTCGACATTCGTCGATCAACGGCTAAATAATTGGCCGGCTTACAACAGCCGTAGGGATAGTTATTTCATAGACTATCTCAGATCCCTCCGATGACTCCAACGGCGGATTAGACAATGGACGAAAAGGCGGAAGAGAGTCACGGAGGCCTATTTACTTACAGTAGTTATGTTGGATCATCAAAGGATATTGGGAGAGGGAGATAGCTGAACAAACAAACCAAGACAATGAAAATTACAAGCAACAAATTTACAAAACATGAATTAAGTGCGAAGAACAATGGTCAACTCACCACTGACTAGAGGTGTTTTCATTGTGGGTTCCTGTGATTAGGCAGTTGTACGGAGACAGCGAAAGAGGCATCAACATCCAAAGCGGACTAGCCTCCATGTAGGAACGTGGAATGTCATCTCGCTGCCAGGGAAGGAACCAGAATTAATTGAAGAAATTGTTCGCTTAGGTCTTGAAAAAGTCGGAGTGACTTTTCTTCACTATTCTGGAACTAAACTAAACTATTGGATCAAGGCTGGACCTTGAACTATTCGGGAGTTACCAACGGAAAGCGACGACATGCGGGTGTAGGGAGACTTACAAGTTCCTGGTTGTCGTAAGTGGTAAAGAGGTTTAAGCCAGTGAACGAAAGGCTGGCATCTCTGAGACTTTTAGTGAAAGAGGGATAGGGGATAACTGTATTGTGTACATATGCTTCCAACATTATCTAGGAATACACAGCCTTTGTTGAAGATCTTCATGTTCTGCTTGATAGTACTCTTGTTGGAGATTCCCTCGTTCTAGTGGGTGACTTGAATGTTCATGTTGGTAGCGACAGTTGCACTTGGAAGGGAGTGTTGAGGAGGAACGGACTCTCTGATCTGAATACGAGTGGTGTTTAATTATTTCACTTTTGTTCTCGTAACAATTTGTGCGTAACCAACACCATGTTTAAACATAAGGAGATCCATAGATGCACATGGCATCAGGATTCTCTCAGTCAAAGATCAATGATCGATTTTGAAATCGTTTCATCTGATCTGCCATATTATGTTCTGGCACTCGTGTGAATAGAGGGGCTGATATGTCACCTGATCACTACCTTGTAGCTAGTAAACTTCGATAGCCGGATCGGATGCTAGACAAGCCTGGTAAACCAAAACGTTGTGTGAGGGCTTTCTGGGAGCGTCTAGCAGCTGTTTCTGTCAAAGAACGTTTTTCTGAATACATCCGGGAGGACTTCTCTCGGTTGCTAGAAGAGGTAAAGAGCATTGATCAGGAATGGGAGATGTTCAGATCCCCGCTTGCCAAAGCAACTATGAAAAGTTGTGGCTCGAAGGCCTTAGGAGCTTGTCGTGGAGGAAATACTCGAGCTGCTTGGTGGACACCAACAATTAGAGATTTTGCCCAACAGAAGAAACTGGCTTATAAGGCAACTTTGTCAGATACATCAGTTGAAGCTATAGAAAAGTACCGAAGGGCAAAGAGAGCTTCAGCGCGAGCAGTTACTGGAGCGAAGAAGGCGGCTTGGGAGAAGTTTAAAGAACACTTAGAACTTGATTATAGATCAGCTTCGAAGATGTTCTGGAGAACGATCAGGAACCTTCGTGTTGAAAAGCAGAAAACTCCTCAAACTGTCTATGACAAGAGAGGATCTATGCTGACTGACATTGAAGAAATTCTTGGTTCTTGGAAAGATCATTTTAGGAATCTCCTTTATACGATGGATATGTCTTCTCTTGTAGAAGTAGAGCCTTTAGAACGAACGGAAAAGCTCATCTTTTTGGAATAGGTCATTGCTGTTGTTAAAAAACTTCGTAATGGTAAGTCTTCTGAAGACGAGATTTGACCTCAAGCTTAAAAGGCTCTCGACGTTGTTGGCATGAAGAGGCTAGCACATATCTTCAATGTTGCATTGAAGTCGGGCAAGGTTCCTAGGGAGTAGCGAGCTAGGGTGGTAGCAATCTTTAAGAAAGTGTTCTAATTATCAGGGCATCACTCTTCTTAGCCAAACTAATAAGCTATTCGCTAGGATTCTCGAGTTAAGGATACGGCCTATAGTTGTGGACAGTTGAAAGAGGAACAATGCGGTTCGCCCAGATTGCGGAGTTAGGGATCAGCTTTTTACTCTCTTAACTACCCTTGAACTGTCTTGGTAGTTCGCTCAGCCGGTCTACACGTGTTTTGTAGATTTGAAGAAGGCGTTCGATCGCGATCTGCGAGAGTGGTTGTGGGAGGTACCACAACCACTCTACTTCCCACAGATAGTTGTGGGAAGCCACAACTATCTTCGGGTAGTTGTGGCTTCTCTGTATGAACAAAGTATGAGTTGTGTTCGTATTCTAGGCAGGAAATCTGAATTATTTCCAGTAGGCGTTGAGCTTCGTCAGAGTTGTCCTTTGTCTCCACTTTTGTTCCTTGTTTACATGGACAAAATTTCGAGACGGGCTGCTCTGATGGATATCGGTCTTCAGTTCGGTTCCATCAGGATACCATCTCTGCTTTTTGCAGATGACTTTGTTTTGTTGGCTTCTTGTCCTGAGGATTTACAATAACTACAAGATCGATTCACGATGAAATGCCAATCGACAGGGATATTGGTTTGTACCTCTAAGACTATCTATATGTGTTCGTCTCGGATTCAGATGCCAATGTCAATCCGGATTGGGGAAACGGTTCTTCCTTATGTGGAGGATTTAAAGTATCTTGGGGTATTGTTCTCGAGGGTTATCTGTACAGGTATGTCGTGGTTAAGCGGGAGTTAAGTCTTCGGGCGAAGCTTCTTCGTTCGTATCTTAACATATGGTCATGAGCTTTGGGTTATTACTGAAAGGATAATATCTCGGATACAAGCGACCGAAATGAGGTTCCTTCGCGGTATGGCCGGTCTTAGCCTTAGAGATAAGATTAGGAATTCGGTCATCCAGTATGGACTCGGAGTAAACTCGCTGCTTCTCCACATCGAAGAAAGACAGTTGAGGTGGCTAGGACACGTCCTGAGGATATCTTGGGATCGCCTACCTCGGAAGGTTTTCCAGGCCGAACTCTCTGGAATGAGACCTCGAGGTAGACCTCGATACCGGTGGAGAGATCAAATCTCGCAACTGGCCGAAGACCGCCTTGAGGTTACTGAAAAAGAGAACTCTGGTTTGTCCTCCATGATCGCGATGTCTGGGGTAGTTTGGTTCGTCACTGCCCTTACAACTCGACACCCGGACCAGTGGTTGACAGGAAAAAAATTTTATATTATTTGTTTTTTCTTGTCAAGAAATTGTTGTTGTGTTATTAATCAGCTTACCAAAGTAAGCATTTAAGTCATTATATAACAAATTGTAAATTTTATTTTTATTGTTATTATTTAATTTATATTGTTATTATATATTGTCATTATATATTATATTATTATTTTAATCTATATTTAGATTTGAGCGTAATTTTTTTGACGTAAATATCTTTTCAATATTTGCTCAATCGACTGCCAGCAAAAGTACCGATTCCGCCTTTGAGTATGATGAGAAAAATAAAAGAGCCAACTAATGCGAACGGGTAAATAAAGTCGAACGAGCAAAGTTTGTACTCCTAGTGTTTTTTTTCGATATCCTGTGGCATTGGTAGGGGCGCGCTTTGCGTTCTGAAAAGAATGGCTTCCCGAATCGCAGAAAATTCCAGCAGATCGGATGGCAAATATGCGAAATATCTCTCGCCGCTAAAGAAAATAATCTTGTTTGAACTGGTGCGGGCCGCCTCTGCGTGTCTACGATCTCCACGTTTAACGAGGGGAAAGCCAATTATGTGTAGAAATCAGCAAAGTCGATAACATTTGTGATAAACCCATTTGCAGGTTCTCAAATTCAATGAATCATTTAATTGGTTTTTAGTCCATTTGTGAGAACTACAATGTTCTGTACAATAATATTGTTTATTAATATAAAAAAATATATTTTATTTATATTTATTTATACCCCTTTGATAGCATCTTTCTTAGTTCACAATTTTCAATTAATTCTAGATTATGGGTACATATATGTTCATTTATTTTATCAAAACTAAGACTTTTACAATTGCATTCTGTTTCCATTATGTTTCTAATATTATCGTTACATATTGATTTTAATTCTTTATTATAATTACAAATTTTTCGTCCTAATGGTGGTAGGAGTTTATACCTTATTTTAGGAATATATTTACTTAAATCTGACCCTATTATTTCTTTACTTTTAGAATTATTTAAAAGTCCGGCTATATTTATGTTATCTATACATTTATTAATGAAGTTTATGGTTAATGTATATTTTCTATTGTTATTATTAACATTTATTGTATGATTATAGTATTTTGTATTACAATTGAATAGAATAGAATTTATTTAATTAATAGAATAGAATTTATTTAATAACTGTCTATTATACAACTAAGCCTATCATAGTCGTTAATTAATTTTTGATTTATTGAACATATGATATCTTTAGAAAAACTTCTTATATTTACATAAAGATCTTTCAGCTTATTATCTCTTAAAAGTTGTTTTAATATTTCTAATTGTTCATTTATATGCATATCTTTTTTAATATTTTTAACTCTATTTTTCCTATTCCTTTTATCACCATGACTTCTTGGCTTGCGTTTAACCGGATTATTATAATATAGTTGTTTATTATTTACTATACTACTTCTGTCAATTTCTTGTACCACGTCATTCAATCCTAATGGGTACATGGAATTAAGCGTTTTAATCCAAAAATCTTCTTTTTCTAATAGTTTTTGATTTAATATTGACTTATTTTCTTCAATAATTTGTTCTAAAATAGAACACTTACAGTTTTTATATTATATCCTATTAATCTCATATGTTTATGAAATATAATTTGACTATTATGCTGTATATTATATATGTTGCAATCCACATGTACATTGTATTAGATACATTTTATATAGACAGCGCGTTGTAATTGAAAGTAGAGTTCATATTTAAAAGTATTAAATTTGAAGATTGAAATTTTGAGCTTAAATCCTAATTTCACATTTGCGGTAATTGTGTGTGAACAATTACAAATAAAATCAATGATAAATACTTATCTTTATTTCGATAAATTAAGGTTTAAATAATTGACAAATTATAAGCAAATTGTTAACAATTTATCATTTTTAATATTTTCATCAGTGAAATGAAAACGATTGAACTTTTTCCTTTTTTACATAGACAGCTATTTATGGAAAACTACATTTGTAAATAGTTCATTGCTTTTTATGATATCCTTAGATCGATTGATTCCAGTATAATAAATTGAACATGTTTATATTTGATTGTTGTAGAACAAAGATTTTTCTTTAACATTTAGTGAACACGTGAATTTACTTACAACATATTTAAACCTTACTTATTTTTTTCACATGCCATAAAAATGAATAAGACTTAAAATTATTATCTTTGTGCTGTAGCTGGTCTCTCTAACCTTAATATTGCGTCTCAAAATCTCGCAGTGGGTATACACTTTTTGTAAGTGTACGACCTTTACTTTGTTGTTGCGGAAATAATCTGAACAATTTTCTTAGGTTTAACGATTTTCTTCTGAAATAATTGTGTTCACTAATCTGGTTCTAGCAATGCAACTTTGGATATTGATTAAAGTATTTTAATTTCGAAAATTATTACAGACAGCAACTACATGCTGAAGTGAAATACCCACAACCCTAAAGTTGTCATTGAAGTTGGCGAATAAACTAACGTAAGTACGCCATTCGAACATTTAAATGATTGTCTGACAGTGTATATACCATAAGGGTATTCTTAGCCTAAGATCAATTATTGATTTGACAATTGTATCATCTGAATATGCTACGATATGTTCTTCATAATCTTCTGAAGAGATTGCTTAGATGTGAACATAGCATTACTTGGACTCAGTAAAATAGATGTTATAGTAGTTTAACAAACATAAATGAAAGTATATAAGATACTTTAAGGTTTAATATGATCGTAAATTACACTTCACAATAAAAGATTAAAGGGTTTTAAACGACCAAACAGTCGCAGCGTTAAAACTAGCTAAGATAGACCAGAATAACTGGAATGTGGTCAACCCCGGATCTACTATGAGAGATGATGATATGCCCGGTGAGCAAATGCCTCACCCTAGTCAGGCTGGGTGTGTGTGAAGGGAAACCTTCTCACTCCTGGTTCGGACTAGGAGGAGGCATCGCACTCCAGCTAAATAAATACAATGCAAAGTAATCAAGAACCATTTTCACTGAATATCCTTCAGTGGAATTCGGGAAGTGCTTCTGCCCTTAGCCTTTTATCTGGTAGAGATGCAAATGTTATAGTCCTTCAGGAGACGCGTTCTATCCGGCTCCCTCAAAACATTACTCGATTTATCCCTAAGCCCATTTATACTCACTATACTCCCTACATAACCCCACCTTACTCCTCGTATTCTCAAGGTCTTTTAACTCTAGTTAAATGCTCCTTAAGATCTTTCCTCCTCATAAACTACTCTTGTTCAGCCTGACTTGTTTAGCAACATCACTTTGTAAGAACGGTAAACGCATCAGTATCGCCAATATCTACATCCATTCAGGGGAGATTCACAAGAACCGTGGCTTCCTTGATCGTATTTTGGGTAGTGGCTATGACATGTTACTTGGTGATTTCAGCGACAGAACTGGCCGTTGGATTAATGAGGCACTTTGCAGAGCCAGGAATGACTAACTTATTCACAAACCACCGTACCCCACTTTTCATTGCTCTACAACAAATTCTCTCCTTGACATATTACTGCTTCATAAGATGTGGTTGTTGAAACCCATCTGTACTGAGCAGTCGCGCTAATAACAGACCACCTCCATGACCTAATTCGTTGGCGGATAGAGGAAGATACGTTGCTTAGAAGAAGGTTTCACTTTGATCCCATCAGAATGGCTTTCTTTCAAGCGGCTATCCAACTCTTCCCCAAAATTGGTAATAAGAGTGTGACCGAATTTAATTCCTACCTCTCATGGCAAGCTACCGCGTTGCTTTCGACTACCTATAAAAGTCGCATTCAATCCACCTTCAACAAAAATTAAGGTCTTGGTTAAAATGCTACACCTTCCTAATCTCTCTGTTTCCGCCAGACAGGCCCTTTCGAAACAATATTAAAGCTCTAGATTTAGGTTCCAGCTGAGCAGAGATAGGGCGAGCATTGCTCACCTTAATCCTTCTCAGTCTTCCTTTTGAAAGATACTCAAGGAAGAGAAGTTTATCTGCTGGAAGGATAGGGATGTGGGTTGGATTGGGAGCATTAGCCTTGACAGAGTAGTAGAAGAGTCAATATCCCTACATAACTATGGAGCCACTTAATCTCCCGAACCAATCCCGTCTTGGGGTGGCTTCAAGATTAGGGACTTATCTGTTACAGATATCCTAAATTCTTGGGGTCCACTTCCAGGCACCTCCAAATCCGTCGCTCCACTATCTTCTTGAGTCTGTCAGCTTTTGACAGTCGACCAGAGAAGAGAAGTGACCGTCACAATGCTTTTAGCCTCACCATCCGATGTACTCGACATCAATATAAGTCGCAGAATTTTTTTACCTTAACGTAATCCAATCTCATGTTCTAAAGATCTGCGACTCATTTCTATTCAAAACTCCCTCATCTCCATTTACGAAAAAGTGCTTGCGTCTAAAATCCGCGACTATCTAAGTAGGCGAAATTTAATCCCATCAGGTTTTCATGGGTACGTAAAAGATCGCTCGGTCTATTCAGCAATAGGTGAAGTGCATCAGTTTTGTTAAGATAACAGTCATCAGCAAGCTGTAGCTGTCTTTCTTGATTTTTCTGCTGCATTTGACCGCATTTCCATTCATTGTGTTATCTCTTCTCTCAGGTCCCTTGGGTTGCCTGCGAGAATTGTTAACAGGGTGGAAATATTGCTGTATACCAAGCGATTCTTCTATGAAGACGACCCTGACGCATGTCAGTTCTACCCTATTACGGGTGTGCCTCAAGGATCCCCACTTTCTCCAATCTTGTATCTTGCTGCCTCCATTATACTCTACAAAAAATTTCAACGAAATCAACATCCAGTGGTATACGCTGATGATACCACATCCCTGTTCTCTGAACGCAGGTGCAAATATGTAGTCTCTGACATCGGTCGTTTCTTTTAAGATTAAAAGACCAGCTACCCATATCCAATCTTGTTCTTAATTCCTCTAAATCGCAGGTGGTCGTCTTTCATGGCACCCCTGCAATCAAAAAGAAGCTTAGGAGATTAGCACTCTATGTGCTCTCCTCCATTTTGCAGAATCAACCACTCCTACCTTCACAAGTTGAGTAAAATACCTGGGTTCACCATAACGGTGAACTGGTCAGCGAAAGCTGACCTGGATAGACTTAAACGTATTCTGAAGAAAGCTAGGTGGGCCCTGAAACGGACTCAGCATCTGTTATTGAATGGGAAAACCCAAGTAGGCCTCTGGAGTACTTGGGCTATCTCGGGATTAGTCTTCTTTTCAAGAGAACACCCCCAGAACAAAGACTAAGGTTTTTCAAGCTCTTCATCTCGCGATTACCGAGCATAGTCTGCGTCGATTGGATTCTTCGGGGGGTGAGAGACCCCGGGTGCTTTAATCAGAGAGCGGCGTGTTGGATTGGCTGGAGAGCTCAGATCCCTGTGGACCTGAGGCCGTGGCACAATGAGGACACCATTAGCGACCGACTATCTTGTTGACTATGTTTTTCTTTTGCATGTTTTCTTTTTAAAAAACTTTTTTAGTGGTTGCATAATTATTAACAAAATCTTTATTATTATTAAATGCATACTTTGCAAGGCACGCAGAAATACAGAAATAATACACACATCCAGATGCAATTGTCGAGAACGATGTCTCGCGTAGTATCGATGTCCATGCAGGGCATTTTTAGCCAGTAACAAGAATTGTAAAAGAAGATTTTATAACTTTGTAAATGTATTATTAAAAAATTATTATATTTATCTATTTTTATATATAGTGTAATATATATAATAATATTGTTATATATAATATTACATATAATATTATATATAATATTATATAATATAATATATAATTTATTATATAATTATATAACTATTATAATTATTAGTGATGTTTTTATCTATGACGGTATGACTTTGCAAATGTGTACGCAATTCTGCTATCTTGGCTTTAATATACCATCTAAGTTGAGTTTTACTAATCATTTTGATATAATTGCTTGTAAGGTTGCTTCTTGTATGAATTCGGTCAATATTTTACGTTCAACAGACTAACCTACAGAATTGAAATATTTTTAAATTATGTTTCTTTAAAGGGTTACATATGGGTTATCGGCTATTTGGCAGGATTTGTCTATTCGAAATTTTGAGCAACTTGGTAGAAATTGAATTTCCTTAAATTCTTCTTTTTCTTGTCCCGCAAAGTTTCGTCTTCAAAATTAGCTTATATTACTAGAGAGCTACCCTTGTCGTTTATCCTTCAGAAACGTTTCGACTTAATAGAGACGTCGGAGTTTCGTTCGCGTGTATCGAATTGGGATTCGAAGCAACTCTTACTGGATAGTGATATCCAATTTAAGCCTACCGTTGAATTTCCGAACATTTGGAAGTTTGGTGGTCAAAGAAAGCGAGCATGTATAATGAGGTTTTCTCTAGATGGCTTTTATGGAAAGTTTTGCTCAAATAGGATGATGTGCCATACACGATAGTCTGTCTGCATTTTTAAATACTGTTTATATGTGTCTACAGCTCTTACGTGATTTTACTTGCATTCATTTAAAAACAATCCCACAGCTTAAAGAGCTGTGAATTAGTATTATTAAATTGGTATGTTTTGCCTTTTAAGGTTGTAGTCTTGTAATAACGTTTAGATGTTGATCATCCCTCATCGCTCGTCGCAGCAGAAGGTTATTATTTTAAATAAATTATCTCAAATACCTTGACAACTCAAGAAACTAGAGAGAAATTAAAGAGATACCTTAAAAACTCAAAACTCACAGACCTTGAAAACAAATAATTATCGAGACCTTAAAAACAAATATTTTTATAATATTATAGGTACTTTCTTTATATTTTTAAATCAGTTTTTAGTTGCGCAATTATTTTTTTGATTTTAGCATTCGAGAAACTTGAATATCGTAGAAAATATATCCAGTTTCACCTTGTAAATCGAGATGCAAGTGTTGTAATGTTTAAAGTTATGAAGTCAACATCGATATTTCCAGCAACTGCATAGACACATTTTATATAGTGAAAGGTTCAATTTAATGCAAAAATGTACTGCTCTTAGCAATATGTAGTGATTGAACGTAAAATACAGTAAACGTAGAAGATATGTAGCCCTAAACCACGTCTTGGATTAAGCTCATACGTTTAAATATATAATTATAGATAAAATATGAACGATATTTTATAATATGTAAAATATGAAATATATTTTAAAATATGAAATATATTTTATTTTGATAAAATATAATTATACACAAAATAAGAAAAAACATAGATAAATGTACTGGATGGATTAGATGATGACGGACATAAAAGTCAGTATGAATAAGTGTCACTTTTAAATTGGTAGGATAAAAATTCAAAAAAAAATTCAAAAATATATCTTAAAATTTAATATATCTAGAATTATTGGAGCTCGATCAAAGAAAAGAGAATTTTTTGATTGATATTTCGCTAACCTTTGTATCTTTAGAAAATTACTGTAATTTTTTTAATTATTTTAAAATTTCGAAGATGCTAACAAAGTTTAACAAAAAATATCAATAAACAATTTCCTCTTTTCTTTGATCCAGATCCAATAATTCTTTATCAATAATGGATCATTTTATCAACTATTTAAAATTTAATATATCTTATCATTTTTGTGTTAATTTGTTTCAATTTTTCTGTTATAGATTTGAAGAAGGCGTAACAACATAAAGTACTACGCAGAAACATAAGGCAGTTTTTATTAAGAACGTTTCATCAATTTTATAAGACTTTTTCAACTAATCTAAAAAAGCACATCGAGTTTAAGCGAACATTGTGCTATACTACTATACCATTCCGAGCTGTAACGATTACAGATTCAAATATAAAGTCATTTGCATGTACTCAAACGAACGAAAACGGAGAGCTAAAAGATAGGTGGATAGGACGTTTACATTCAGTTATATCTCCCAGAACAAAGAGTGATAAGAACATGTTTCAGTGGACAGGTGGATGATAATGCTAATTGCTCGTTTTCCATATTTGCATTTTTTCATTTTTATGATGATTATTTATTTGCAATGCATAATTGAAACTCGATGTTTCGGATTAGTTTAAAAATCCCTGTAAAACGGCCGAAACGTTCTAAATAAAAACTGTTTTTGTTTCTGATACTGCATTACATTGTTATAGTATTCTCGACATAATTGTGAACAGATATATATTGTGATCTAAATAAAATGTAATCACGATAAAAATTCAGAACGTTATATCCATTGATGGTTGGTGAAGATACCACTGTAATTTCAGAGCAGTACATCGTCTTAGGCGTTGTGTTCTTTAGTTTATTTAATGCACAAGTGCTTATATGTTTATAATTTAAATTAGTTCAACCTGATAATACTTGCTAGCTATAGTTCATTTAAATATTTACTAACTACGCTCATATTGGTCCTACAAACGTCATGATACGACGAAATCCCAGCTTCTAAAAAATAAATTATCGAAAGAATAATATTTCAAAAAAAACGATCTACATAAAATGAAATACGTATGGGGTTCAATATGTGATTTTTCTCAATTATGACAGTGATTCACTATAAAAATATTAAATCAATTATATTTATAAATATATATAATTATACTATAATTATGAATGTATATTTATTAATATATATTTATATATTCATCAACCTTTATTATATTAAATCGTTTATTCGTGTTATCCTCTAAGTTTCTATTCTACTAGCTTTCACAAACATAACATGATATATTTTAAAACCAGCAGCAAAATCTGATCACCCAAACAATAATTTAAGAAAAATAACGAATAAATTTTTTAATTTTTAGAAGAGTATGAAGAGAAGATTGTGATTGAAGCAAGGTATTCTTATGGAGGAGGTAACTTAGTCAAGAATACTACATTGTACCGCCAGCAACAGCGTTATTAACATTCTTATATAGGGGAATTACCCTATTTTTATTTAAATTTTTAATGATTCATTCAAGTATTGTTTTAGATAAAATGAAAAATATTCACTTTTGAAAGTCTTGATATTTTATGAATATTTTACAATAACAGAGATGTTTCCGTGAATTTTAAATTTGGTTATAAACTTGAGCACACTACCACTAGGAGTTTATCGAAGATGAAGTATTAATTTGAACACTTCATCTGAATTTTTGCGCACTTTACATGGATGTTTACATCTGGATTTTGCGGACTTCATGGACTTTGCTATTTAAATAATCATAAATATTTGAATTTGTAATAGTTTTTGAGATTAGACACAGACGATACTTATATTTATTTAATACATTGGGGTCTGTTAATACTATATCCAGGAAAAATTACTGTTGAGATAAAAAGTTATTCGGCAACTTTGTAAAATTATTTAATGTTGCAATTTTTAATTTTGCAAATATGTGGTATCAGTTAGCTGATCTGATTTAATATAAAATATAATACATTAAATAATGAAATTTTAAGAATTGCAACAATAGGTAATGATATTGGCTTTCTTCAAAATCATTTAAATAATTTAATAGATACATATTTTAAACTAGATTACTATAAAAATAACATCAAGCAGAATATAGTAAAATATATAAATCAACATAATAATATAAAGAATAAATTTAAACTCTTAAGTGGCACATTTTTATGGATGGATAAAAAATAATATACTTTGCATTAAAATAAGATACACTAGATAATCAAATTTAATCAGAGAAATACGTCATTAGAATGTATTTGACCCCGCTGCTGTGCTGGATCATGGAATAGGGGCTGAAACCTGAAAACCTATCTGTTCATTCTGATGACCTATAATTCTTATTCTGATACAACTATGTTATTTATTAGTCAATTCAAATCAATTGACTTTTATTTTAAATTTCAAATTTTTATTTTAACTTGATATAATAAAAACTTGTATAAAATCTTAAATAATTATTTATTATTTATTTTTATTTATATATCGTATAAAATACGTAGACTCAGTTATCTGATCTGATTTATTGGTTTTATAAATTTGAAACCATTTTATATGTAATTTCACATTTATATACAATTGTGTTTGAAACTAAAACTTGTAAATATAATTGTCAATCACTGCATGTAAATTTGTAGATACCGATGGAAATCCATGATGATTGTTTGAATAAACGAAAAATTAAAAATAAAACGATAAATACCTTATTTTGATCCTCAGAAAGTCTAAGGATCATTTAAACAGACCTTACAACATAAATACAACAAATCTTAACAAAGACGCATTGACAAGTGAAAATGATAATCAATTTATAATTAAAAATCGAAATCGTGACTAATCGGGATTTTGACAAAAAATCGTGACAAATCGAAATCAGGATTTTGATAGCAGTAGGATTTTTTTATTTGTAAATGACTTTTATAAGTTAAACCTAGGAGTCTCGTATTATAAATGAATTTTAAAATAGATAGATGCTACTCGATATATCAAAATTTTTACAGTTAAACAGTTAATAGTTGGTATTTCATTATTAAAATTTTATCATTTTATCTTTTTATTCAAAAGTGTCAATTTTATTTCAACTACTTGCCTTTTTTATTTTTCTCTGTAATGTTACTGCTTACAAATTGTCTAAGTAATACAAATTACAAAAAGTTATAATTGTTCAGTCTGATTAGAAGATAATATATACAAGAAGTGATTTAAGAACTTAAGAAGTACGTCAATTCATACTTGCGAAAAAAAACATGCTATAGAATTCCGATTGTCGTTACAATTACCGTTTATCTACTACAATCTACAACGTACTGATGATAAAAAAGCGCTTACGGTGGGAGGGGGCTGACAGCGAGACTCCGCTACTACCGCCCGTGGTGTGCTTTAAAGAAACGGACCACATCCGGAATGTCCAGGATAAGGTCAGATGGGTACCAATATACGCTCGATGTCTCTCGCGATGCGCCCATCGTTTATCAAGGCGTTTCAAATGACCCTTCGAATTGTATTGAGGTTCTTAGACGGCGCGTACCGTTCATCCGCCGAATACCACTAGGAGCCATGTTTTCGGTTTCGGCAAAGCTCTCCAAGCTAATGGGTGCAGTCACATCACACCCTTCCGACGAACTAGCGTGGTAGCAACTGCTATGCTTTCCGAAAACCGCATTTGGTGTTCCATAGAAGAATTCAGGATCTACATCATCTCTCACATCCACAATACGCAAAACCTGCTCAAACTACAAATATTGTATCGAAGTAACCGTACCGGTTAACCTTCACCACTGTATTTGTGGATAAGAACAGTACCGCTGTATTTGTGGATAAGAAGTTCCAAAAAAATAGGAATCACGCACTCGACTGTCGGAAAGACAAAACCCGCTTCATTCGTCACGCCGCAGTAAACTAGTTGTTGCGAATGGCGCTGGACGTTGCTAGAATCCCGTCTCGCCTCGAGCCAATCGGCCTTGTCCGTGAAGATGGAAAGCGACCCGATGGAGCTATAATATTCCCTTTGGAAGCCGGAAAAATCCTTGTATGGGATTTCATTTGTCCCAACACGCTGTCAGCCAGCCACGTCGCTCAATGCGTGTTCTCTATAGACGCAGTCGCGGCTAATGTGGAACAACTTAAGTGGAATAAATACCAAAATCTCGACGAACAACAATATTCGTTTACGCCAGTAGCTATAGAATTGCTTGTCGCAGTATGGCCAGGAGCCACAACGTTCCTGCAGCAGCTGGGTAATAAACTAAGACGCACAACCAGAGAACAACGCCGTTTTAACTGGCTAATGCAGCGATTGAGCGTGACGGTACAGCGGGGCAACGCCGCCAGCTTCATCGAGTCGGCCGGTGACCCTCTAGTCTCAAATTATCACTTTTGATTTTGTTTGTTCAAAACTATTTGTTATATAAAATTTAATTTTTAGTTACAAAATAATTTTTTGTAACTATATTTTTTCTGTCATTTAATAAATTTTGAGTTTAGAATTTTGAATGTAGAATTTTTATGCACAAATTCGTGACTAATGCTGTAAATTTAAAGCGACTAGTCAAAGGAAAAAATTAACATTTTTTGAAAACTCAATAATATTTATCTGATGACTATCAGCATCATGAGGTTGTAAACATAATGTGAGGTGCTCGAAGACAAAGTGACGATGCCCTAGCCAATGAGATTTTATTGTAGCATAATTGTATTCTTAACTCTTTTCGTTAAAATTCTTAATAGCGCGTTTAAAAGACCATATCATTTAATTACATTTTTGTTTTTATTCAAGGAATGAATTAAAAAAATTATTGCCATCCGTTGCTTTTGCTTTTATTTTTTAAATAAGTATGAAACAATTAAAAAAACTTTCGATTAACACATTAATTTTCAAATTTTTCCTTATATTCTCTTATTAGTAATTGATCATTCTGTTCGGTGACCAATTGTTGGAACGTTGATTTCTTCCATATTTTATTAGATTTATGTTTGTTAAGAATATAAATTTTTCATAATTTTTATGAACATAACTTTCATCTCTTTCGGTCTGGCAGAGCAAATGCATATTTCTTTACTGTATGTATCCAGGTTGTCTTAATTAGTAGCGATACATTAGTAGTGAGAAATTTTGCATTGAAGGTGTCAGCGGAGATACCAAATAGTATATTGCAGAAAAGCGTGCACCAAAAGTAAGATCCATTGATATGACGAAACAGTTAAGGAAACACTCGTAAAAAAGATTATATTTCAAGTTGTTACTTACAGAAAACAAAATCAAACAACAAAAATAAAATCATTATACGTTTTTCAACGACAGGTTGGCAGGCTAGCACCCGTTTGGTGGAGAACATTTACTTCTGTCCTAATTGAAATGATAGCTTGGGTCTAGTTCCCCGCTTTCCTAGGATCAATGCCTGTTCCTCTGTTTCGCGACGCTTCTGCTCCGCCTCAATGCGCTCTTTTTGTTCGACGAGTTTGCGCTGCTCATCTAGCAGTCGCAAATGCTCCTCAGCCTGAAAAAATAAAACATTCTTAATTAACATACGTTTAATATGTTATTTATATATTTTGTTTAAATATTTTGTATAAATTTTATACAGTTTATGTAGAAGACCATTGATTACTTTTTAAAGGAAAGATTAATAATAAATAAAATTGGAAATCAGATTTTAAAAAAAATAAATTTAAGAGTTAAAAAAAGGATTTATTTTAACGTGGCAAATGCGTGCCAGCGCACGCTTACATGACCACAACAAAACAAGACTGTGAATCAGGTGTCGAGAAGGTGTGAACGGAGGAGGTGTTTGAATGTGATAAAGGAGGGAGCGCGGCGGACGTCGAGAGGGAGTTGATTACAGGCGAGTGAGGCGGCGACGAGGAAGGATCGGAGACCGTAGTTGTTGGAGTAATTAGGAACGTGGAGTAAGAGGGTATGACAGGAACGAAGCGATAGCGAGGTGGGGCGAGTATCGTCTAAGAAAGGAAGGTTGATAAACGATGGGGAGCCGACAGCGATGAGACGAAAAGTAACGAGAAGAAGGCGAAGTTTGATGCGGATGTGGATGGTGGGCCAGGAGAGTTGGGCAAAATATGTGGATGTGTGGTCGAAGCGACGGAGACGGAAGAGCACTCGAACGGCGGTGTTGATTATTCGTTGTAGGGGTAGGATGATGGATTTTGGAGAATTGGCGAAAAGGCTAAGGCAGTAATCGATTTTAGGGAAAAGAAGCGATGAAAGAAGAGACATACAAGAACGGAAGTCGATAAGGGGGCGGATACGGCGGATGTCACGAAGAATTAAGTTAGACGAGCGGACCTTGTCACGGACGAAGGGTTTAAGGGAAAGGTGATCATCGAAATGGAAGCCTAAGAAAGTGAGATTGTGGACTATAGGGATGATCGATGAGGCAAAAGATACAATGGGAGGAGATATGCTTGGTTTACGGGGAAGGATCCACATTATTTTGGACTTTTCGGGGTTTAGAACGAGATGGAGATTGGAGAGACGTTTGTAGATAGAAGAAAGACAATTGGAGGCAGAAATGCCGATATCGTGTATGCGATGTGCGGGTGCATGAGCATAGATTAGAATGTCATCGGCGTATTGCATGACATATTGGATGAGGAGAGATAAGCGTTGATTTGTATTAAGATGAGGCGTTCTAAGAGCTTTGAAAGAGTAGGGAGTAGTGAAATGGGGCGATAGCTAGAAGGAAGGGAGGGGTCGAGCGATTGTTTCTTAAGGAGGGGACGAACGATTGCGGATTTTCGGTGTGAAGGGAAGATATAAATATTTAAAAACGTCATATTTAGCAAAACAGGAAAATATAATAAATAAGTAAAGTAGTAAAGGTTTATTCAAATTATAACCAAATCGATAGTATGTAAAACGTTCTCATGTCCTAACTTTAAAAGACTTTTGCACAATCTTTATTAAATTTTTTGTTAGTGAATAACTATACTACCATCTCTAAAAAATATGAAAAAACACATAAACATATAATTTTGTCAATCGTTTTAAAAATAGATAGCGTGTTTATCTAGAATTCATTAACATTAAAACATCTTTAAAATTTACTAAAATAAATATTTAATTACTTTTTTATTTTATTATAATCTTTAAAATTTACTGTTGGTACTTTTATGTAAAAATTATTATTTTAAATATTATATTGAGCATGCGGAGCAGTCCTTACATTTAAAATTAAAGAACATATTTGCTAATACAAAAAAAAAACTTATTTTTATAATCTGAAGGCATTTATGCACTGAACAAAAAATTATTTGTTCCGATTTTAGCAATAAAATGAAAACTAATCGTTCATAAATAAGCTCAATATTTAAGAATTTAGTAATATAGCATCACTATCCACTGTAAAATATTGCAAATAAATTCAATTTACTGCCCGATTATGTATGCAATCTGGAACTACATTGAACCGTAGATTATCTAATGTCAAGCTTTATGAACTCAGATCATGTATTTTCTCTAGAGTAAACTAGTTGTCTAAAGTAATAGCGTCATTAACTCAAAGCGTAATACAAATTTAAACCTACGCTTAATAGTTCGTTGTTTTAATATTTAATCAATTTTTAAACGTTAATTTGTTTAGTTATTTTTCTTCAAATATTCAAGCTTCATTAAGTAAATGAACTTTAATAAGAAAAATCTTTAAGAACAATTCGTAGAATCTCGTTACTTATCGTATTACATGCAATAATGTTTGGTATGTACTAAGTTTCATGCATAAATTCATATTTCGAATGAATATGTAAAATTATATAATTTACTTTTAAAAATAGATAGCATATTTGCAGCATTCTAATATCCTTACTTTGTATTGAGCAAGGAAATATGTGACAAAAATAAGATAATAATAAAGAAATGAGTAAACTATAGTAAAAAAAATCATATTGCAGCTTACAATTCGGCGATGTTGTTCCTCTATTTTTAGGTTATTTTCGGCAATTATAATTTCAAGTTCTTCTCGTTTCTTTTTCTCGTCTTCCTAAACAAGATTATTACAAGCTCTTCATTAATAAGAAACGATAAAAGTTATAATACATTGAATTGTTAAATTATAGATAAAATTCTGGTAAGTTTAAAAATAAAGTTAATAATAAAAAATTTAAATTCTACTTAAAAATAAAATAAAGATTTTATCATTTAAAATTATCACCATCAGTATTTTTACGCAAAGAGTGAAGTTAAGCCTAATCACAATCTACAAAACATTGATAACATTAGTCTCCAAAATTACGTGATGTGGTAACCGATGACACACGCTTACGCGTACGAGTTTTGTATAAAATTCAATAATACGCTCATGTCATTGCTAACATACGTGTTTGCCAATTTTATTTTAAAATAAAGAAATGGTAATGCTAATGAAAAGCATCCCATTATAACGTAATGAATCTGTAAATATAAGAACAATTGTACGAAAATAACTTTCTAATAAAATGTGGTCTGATTCTATATCCGAAATTAATTACAAAGCTAGTAACGACTTAAATATGCAGTTTAATCGTCATTGATACTATAAAAATAACATCATATGATCAAAACATGAGTTAAGATTTTAGCTTTTCTAATTCAAACTTCTTTAAAAACACTAAGAAATATTTCAAATGTTTTTTAATAATCAAATATTCGTAATACTACTGATCTGTCTTACAACTTCAGAAGCCATTTTGAAACACGTCTTGCTATTGCCCAGATTTTACTAAAAATGGAAACATGAGTGAACCTAAATTTTGACAAAAAATCAAACTGAAAACTAGTGACGAAAATATTATACATTATATATAAATAATTTATATAATTAATAATTTATATTGACGGTATTAAATGGTTAATAAAATAAAGAAAATTAAGACTAGTTTTACAAAAAAAATGAATTAGTAAATTAATTAGTGTTTACAAGTTGCTAAATCAAAAGAAAAAAATAAAACTTAAAGCAAGCATAAACTTTCCTGATAATCATTCTTTTGTATATAAAGGTTGATTGGTTTCATTCTCAAAATTAAGTTTTCTTTAAACAAATTTCATTATATCATTATATTAAAATCAGCGAATATCTGAAAATTTAAGTGATGTTGTTTTCCAAACTGTATCATTCGTACTAATTTCTTAACATAAAAACATAGGATAATAAAAAAATAAAAATATCTTCACACAAAATAATCAGTCGAAAAAGTGTCAAATTGCATTTTTATATAGATTTATTTTTAACTAATATTAAGAAAGTAAACGCACTTCACGCTGGAACATTTTTCGGCGTTCTTCAGCTTTCCATACTTCCAATTCTGCTTTGAGCTCATTATATATTCGAACCTTCTCCTCGTTAATTTTGTCTTGGATTTCCGCTTCAATCGAAGACTTCCGTTTTTCAAGCTCTTCAGCTACTCGCTGTTCAATTGCTGATTTTGTTCGCCTAATAACTTCTGCATTAATGTATCGAGAATCCTCTTCTTTTTGACGCCTAAAAACATTCCGTAATACACTAATTTATTAAGTATTTAATTAAAAATATTATTTAATTGTCATGAAAGCAATATAATAAAATATTCTAAACAGTTAAGTCAATATCATATGATGTTAATTAATTTCATAGTTCCTCTCTATAGGTCGGCTTAGCATAATATAATTAAAATCATTTTAAAACGGAAGTTAAATCTTAACAAGTTCAATGAAAAAATTAATGTAACGAAAGATCAAGAGGGCTGTATCGTTATAATCCGAATATTGTTGTTATCGAAAAAATATACGTTACTTTGGTTTAATTATATTAAATTAATTATTTAGTTAATTATACTTCTTATTTAATTATATGTAAACAGAAAATGAAATCTTACCTACAAAATAAGAGCTAAAAACTGATGTGAATTTATAAGGTAAACACACATTTTTGTCGAAATCATAAAATAATTGCATACTTTAATGCTTGTACCTCATTAGAAAACTTCACCTTTAATGTAATTTTGATGGCAATCTGTAAACGATATCATTTATAGTATGTGACATCAAATGTCACAATTAATAGTAAACTAAAGGAATACTACCTTTATAGCTTACAACAGCTAACTATAATTGTAACAGATACAGCCATACCGTTGCTTAAGTCAGGTACTAAACATTCCAAAACGTACAAACATTATTAAACGATTTCAAACAATTTTTACAATATATTAAAAAAAATCAATGTTTTTTATGTAAAATTCTTAATAAAATTTTGTTCAGTATCTGTTAAAGTTTATGTTTTAAATTAATTTTAACTTATTAATTTTAAATTATTAATATCAATAATAAAAATGTATTTAAAATTTAAAAAATAGTTATATGACCAGAAAAGGCTATAATTTCATACCTTGACGATGATCGATAATATCTGCTATCATTGCCTTGTTGCACATCTGTGCTTTGAGTGTAATCACATTTTCGTCTTGGACTTCTTGATCTTGAATTCTTATATCGTGATGAAGGTGTTTGTCTGCTTTTACTCCGTGAACTTCTTCTACGCCTACAGAGCATCGCAGAATATAATTGGTTCAGTCAATTATAAAGAGCAAAATAAGGCAAAAAAATCGATTATTTAGAGAGAGCATAATTTTAGCTTAAGCAGAAATTTTATATGCTAAACTAATTAAATAAAGTCACTAAATTTAATTAAGATATTGCAAAATTGCTATGATATGACTAGCAACTGTGTATGAGTATTAGTTATCTTCATCAACGATCGTAACAAAGATCGTACATTTGTCGCGGTAAAAGTATTCATTCGATTAAATGAATATGACTAATGCATTTAATATAGAGAATATAATGTCGAATATATCAATAAATACATTATACTTATGCATGCATTTGGATCCGCTACTACATTGAAGTCAAAAAAAATACAAAACCCAAGAGAGAGAATAAAAAAATTTTAAACTGCTGGCTATATACTGCTTTGTAGTATAACAACACAACAACAATACACATGTAGTATATACATATTTTATAGACATATATACACTTTGTAGTATATACATATTTATATATATTACATAGATAAAATATATGCATACTTTTATCTACACATATTTGTATATCTTAAATATTATTGCAGTGTATTTGCATAGTACTGAATTACTACCATTCATGACATGTAGACTTTGTTATCCAGGTTACATGCCCTCTGTATGATGCTCTAATACAATAATACATTCGGTTAAACGAATAATGACATATAAATAGCGATAAAACATCTGACGAAAAGACAATGCATTTATGCTTATATTTAACTTAGACGACCAAAATAATGTTACAATTATTTTACTTTTAATTTAATCATTTTCATTTTACGATTTAAATTTTTGGAATAAAAACAGTTATCACAATCTGAGAAAAAGGATATTAACCTTGTCTATAAAACAAATGATCCTAACTAATTTTAAAAATTAAATAGAACAGATAGATACGGTGCTTGAATAAAGCATGTTTGAATATAATAAACAATTATATAATCAAACAACAGGTACTGCAATAGAGATCATGCTGGAACAGAATGATCACTCAGGACAAGATGTAGTATACATATAAAGCAAGTTCATTAATGAACAGTTGTAAAAAGCAAAATAAAATGCTCACGTAACATTGAAGATAAATACTTATAACTTTGTCGCAAATAAATAGTACATTAGCGATTTTGTAAACGCGTTAGACAACTTTTATGATCCTAAGTTTGAATTAAAAATCAACAACTTCCGTTACTCAATTAAATGATTTACAAAAACTTGGAGTAACTTTCAGATTACTGTGTATTGAGAATCTTAATATTATAGTTCCATAATTTGTTAACATCACGTATTTAAAAAACATCGTAATAAATTGTTATACTATACAAAATGTACACTACCTCTTGATCAATCGATGTTTAACGCTGTTGCTGAAATGACGATCATTTGAAGGATATCGACGTCTTCTACGAGAATCGCGACGAAAACTCGACTTGTTCCCTGTATTAGTGGAACTAGAACTCCTTAAAGATCGATTGCTTGAAAGTGATGTTCTGTTTCTGTTATTCGAACATTTTATCGACGATACAGGTTTAATTTTCCTAGGCGGCGAGTACTTCCAATGATATCTTTCAGTAACTCTTGCCTTGTCGCGGTTTACGTTTGATGATATCCGGTCAACACGTGACGCATCATCCTCACTGTTATTTAAATCAGATCCACTAAAATATTTAGTGCCTGCATCTTCCTCAACATTCGAAAGAAAGGGTTTTGATTTATTGCTGCTTGATAGTTTGGTTAACTGTTGTTGTTGGTCACAACCGAGTCGCATTGCTGAGTATTGATGAATCGGTAAAATTTGCGACAAGGAAGAATCAGTTGTTTGTTGTGAGGGTGGTGGGGGTGGCAATGTGGGATTTAAGGTGTCATTATTGTCGACTTGATTTGTTTCCATTATGGTCTGGTTATCCTCCATCGTAATGTCAATGCTAGGGCAATTGCTCATATACATAGTATTACTGCAAATATTATCATCGTTGTTCTGGTATTCCATGCGTCTTTTTGTCAATGCTGTTGAATCTAATCATCACCAAATAAACTTTACGCTGAAAGAGATCGGTAGAATTATTTTTAACTAACTGCTTGATTACAACTATAGACACCACTTATATTATCCTTGTATAATTTAATATTAATATAATATGTAATATTAAAAAATATTAATAATATTATTTGATATACAAAAAAATATATATATAATACATAATATAAATATAATTTATAATATAATATGATATAAATTAATAAAAATATATAATTTGTAATATGGTATACATATATTATAAATATATATTGTTTTACTTGGCATCATCAAAATAAAATTTACAATTATTCGTGTTTTGTAGCATTAAATTGTGGGAGCAAACAACAACAATCTAGGCAAATTCAACGATATAGCAACACAGTCTTACCTATGGAATGAACTAAATAAGAATAATCACAATTATTTGTATACATTTAAAACCGTACACACGTGTACCTAGGAATTATGGCTTAAAAAACTGTTTGAATACAAATAAGTGAGAAATGAGATGTTTATAGTAGGAGCCGTAACAAATGAGCTGTTCACCTTAACTAATATATACTAAGCAAAGAACAGAAAAAGAATTAGAATGTTTTACCTTAGCTTTTAAAATTACAATATTTTAATATTAATAAAAGATATTTCAAGTTAATCACAATCATGAGACTAAATATACATACAATTTAAAAAATCTAGGATAAAACTTAAGAGATATTTTGATTTTAGCCCTGTATATATAGCAAAATATCTAAAATAGCCATGACCGCATCTTTCGAATATTCTAGGGGTTGTATATTATAATTCAAATATATACATATTGATTTAAAAAAATAAAATTTATTGTAACGGATCATGAGTGATCCTGAAAGGCAGTTAGTTATCAATTTAACTTTATATATATTACGTTACAAATAATAAAATAACAATAAAATAGCAATGATGACACTTTTCGATTTTTAATTTCATTTTGTCAAAGTTTTTAAAAGTATAAAAATAGTCATGCAAATATTTACTTATTCTGTGAGCAGAATGCCATTGAACTATTATTATCGAAAAATCTTCAACTTGTCATAGCATTCATTGATAATGGCAACGTTACTACTACACGTTGACAACGATGTGTTCGCAAGCGATTAATAAACGTATAAGATGAGCAAGCAACAAAATAGGTTACATCTAAATATATTCATGGAAATACGAATATCAGATAAATCCTTGTAGATCGAACGCAGAAATAACTTGCATCCTACTTGAGAATTATAATTATGATGACAATCATTTGAAATTTAGTTTTCAGAATAAACTTTAAAATCCTCTAGCACTCATAGTTTCAATTTACTGATTTTATTTAAAAATGTTAATATTAAAAAATATTTAATGTTTTGGTAATTAAAATTTTAGTAACGATGGATTTGAAAACTATTAACTATAATAAATCGAGATTACGATTTTTAAATAATTTTTGAAAAAGAATCACAACTTTGACTAAGCAAAATCATCTACACAAAAATCATAAACTGATCATCTACTCTAAAATCCATAAACTGACAAATATGAGCGAGTTAATAAACATATTTTTAAAATAAAAACGAGATGGTCAAATATATGAAATAAAATGTTTTTGCATTATCTACGCCAAAGGAATATTTCTCGAAAAATATAAATAACGTATCCATGAATTTTTAAATTTACAAAATTTAAAAATTAACTTCTGATTGGGTATGCAGATTACGGTTATTGAAATTCATTGCATAATTGAACATGATAAATAAAATACATTGTCATGATAATAAAATAATCAATGATATAAAATGCGATTATTGTAATTCACTATTATTTCCTTACTTAAATTAATAAATTTGATTTATATATGGCGATAATGAATCAAATTACACTTGAAAGAAGCAAAATAAACTGAAACGGCATAAAAAAATTACGTTTACATATAAATTCAAATCATGGGTTCAGATCACTTACAGACAATCGTAAAAATTAAATTATAAAGTTTCTTTAATTTCAAAAATTAAATTATATACCGTTCACTGTTCGTTGTTAATATTTCAAAATAATACAATATTTGTTGTCATCTATATGACAGAAGGCGCTGCAAATTTCGACAAGTCAGCTAAAATATTTTAAAAGCAGTAGTACAAACATATTGAATTGATAAAATCAATTTTGCCAGGCAAACGGGAAACTATCATCAAAGCCGTTTAATTGAGTTATTATTTACGCTTAACTCTTTAAAGAATTACACATTATAAAAAAATCAAGTAAAAAAAACAAATCTTGAATTTAAGTAATTGTGTGAACTAATTATTTCCCAAATTATTGCTTTTAATGAGTCTTCCATTATTGCGAAATTAACATAATTTCATAATGGTTTGTTGCTTTTGCTGTCAAAATTTATGAAAAATAGTTGTGCAGTACAAATAACCTCGTAGAAACGTCAAAACGCAATAAAGCAAAATCCAATCTTTGTTGAACAATCATTTTTGTGCAGTTATTTTGTCAATAAGATAAATGAGATAAAATTACCTTATATGTGGTGTGGGTAGTGGGGCTGCCCACCACCAAAGATTAAATATGGTCTTCATAATATCTCTATGCATAGAGATAGTAAGCCCCTTTTTGTCGCCACGAACCGTAATGTGTATTACAATAATCGATATAAGTTCAAAAACATGGAAAGATAACCAGCCAATGTAGTGTAAAAACACCACACTAGTCTTGTAAATACCGTATAAAGGTTACACAGATATAAAATATCCTGTCCATTGTTAAATTAGTGTAATTCAGAGAAGCAATTTCAATAATTTACAACATGGGTCCTACTTGATAGGCCATGTTTATCACTTTTGCTGCTTGCTTTAGACATTCGTGCCCAACTTATTTATAACTTATCGCAGTGCAATAGCTACAACGCCATAAAAGACGAGATGCGATCTGAAAAATCAGGAAAAAACTGATTAAAAGTAAATGAACATAGATTGTATCGAAAAGGACTGTAGCGTAACAAAAAATTAAATGTCTTTATTACTTGTTAAAGTAATGAAAGTACTTGCGGCATTAAAAATATTGCATCTCAAAACATTGCGCTATCATCGTCATTTACAAATACGATTTAAATTTAAATTGTAAAAATTATTTTTCAGCTAAATTAGATGCTAGTCCAGATGTTAAACATAATAATAACGAAAAATACCCATTAAAACCATAAAATAAATTGAAAAAAGATTACAAAATAAAAAATATAACGCTTTAAAGTAAGTTTATTTAAAATAATTTTACGGATTGAAAAAATAAGTTACATACGTGTAATCATATCCTAGCATTATCCAGTTAACGTTAGTAACAAATAAAGGCGAGGATACATTATTATTTCTTCCAATACTTCAGCGGAACAAGGATTATCTTAGATTATTATTTATATGAAACAGCGACGAGTAGATCCCAACTCACACATGAGCAAACCACGAACATTGATGTATTTATGTATACAATTGACGATTCGATTGTTTCTATAGTACACACTAAACCCATAATATCCTTACATTTTTGATTATATAATTTTATTGGAATAAAGAAAATATTTTCCTTTTATATAAAAAATACAATATTTCAATAGCTCCTGCTATCATCATCATGATTAATTAATTACATTTAATTTTAATCCTGATGATAGTTTAATTATTTAATAATCAAATAAATTAAATTTATAATTTGAAATTGTAATTAATTAATTCTGATGATGATAGCAAAATCTATTGAAATATTGCAATTTTATATAAAAGGAAAATATTTACATATCTGTTTCAGTAAAACTATCAAATTGTTTTTATATTTTATGAACAAGGCTAACTGGTAGAAAAAGAAAATAGCTTCTATCGAAGATGACTAAAGAGCACTACGTGAGTACGTTTCTTTTCATGAGTACAAAACAACAATAGGAATTTCAGTTAATTATAGATATGCGATTTTGTATTTAGGCAATAGTGAACAACAAATACTACATACTAAAACCGTAATCCTCTTCCATTTCAAATATAAAGTTATTAAAGGAACAAAGAAGCAGAAAATATCCTTTATTTGATTAAATAAATAAAGGTTTTCTTAAAAAACTTTATTTAATAAAAATTCTATATTTCGATAGCTCCTGTCATCATCATCAGAATTACAAAAAAATATTTCACAATTTGGTTTGCCCGTGTTTGCAACATTTATACAAAAATACAAGCATTGATGTGCCCCGAATTTCTACTTAAAAGAAAAAGAAAATACAGAGAAACAAAACAATCATACACTAAAATTTTACACACATTTTAAAACAACAAAAAACGGAAAAAACAAA
This sequence comes from Pomphorhynchus laevis, assembly GCA_012934845.2. Classification (NCBI taxonomy): domain Eukaryota; kingdom Metazoa; phylum Acanthocephala; class Palaeacanthocephala; order Echinorhynchida; family Pomphorhynchidae; genus Pomphorhynchus; species Pomphorhynchus laevis. The sequence continues at coordinate 101,481 of WNNJ02000903.1, read as the reverse complement.
GAATCATTAAACAAACTAAAATTAAAATCATAAAATAAGTAACAAAAAAACATACGAATTTAATAATAAAAATAATGTAAAAGTAGAGTAATAAATTATAATTTAATCTAAACCAAAACAAAATAATAATACAATTAAAAAAGACAAACGAATTGAAAAAAATTAAAATAATGCAATATTGGAATAATTAATTATAATTTAATTTAAGGTTATAATCGGATTTATTATTTAGCTTTAAATTAGGTTATTTTTTTAATAAAATACGCTTCTTGAATAATGCGAGATAACAAGTTACTTTCAAATGATAAAATATATGCATTTTCAAAATCAACGGAATGATTCAAACTCACAAAATGCTGAGCAACAACACTAGAATTGGTCCCCTTATGTACATTATAATTATGTTGTTTAATACGCTTAACCAAACCTTGACCGGTTTGACCAACATATACCTGTTCGCATTCTTTATGAGGTATTTTATAAACAATGGCATCTTTGTTAAAATCTGGTTTACGCGTAAAAATGTTGTTAAGTTTAGGTAATTTTCTGTTAAAAATGTGCACTTGGTTAATACAACTATTTTTTATGTTATTGTTAATAAACTTTGAAAATACTGAATTCCACTTGTTACTAACAAAAGGTATTCCTATATGATGTAAAGATTTAAATTTAGCGTTCTTAATAGCCCAAAGCGGAAAACCACCTTTTTGTAAATTATGTGTGATAGACTTTTCTCTTTCACAAATTAAGTGATAGTTAGAACAGATAAGCCTGCAACGTAGGTAATGTGACGTAGCAGCGGAAATCAGCCAATTAGTTGGAACGTTTGAGGTCCACGAAACAATATCTGGCCATGTACCAAATTTTTGATAAACACATGTTTGAAGTATAGAAGAATTAACCAGCTTAACAAAGACATCGAGAAAAGGTATACCCACATTAGATTCAGAAGAAAGGAACCATTGAATTCGAGAATCCTAAGAATTTAGCGTATGGGTAAGGAAATCATGTGTAACGCAATTGTGAGCAAATTGGTTCACATAATCTTGATGATGATAGCAGGAGCTATCGAAATAATTTTTTTTTATCAAATAAAGGATAATTTTTGCTTCTTTGTTCCTGTAATAACTTTATATTAACAAATACTACATTCATTGAAACTTTGACCAATTTTGTATTTAAGATATCTCGACGATATATTTGTAATAATGTCTTGAAAATTGTCAATTGCAAAGTTTTTTTCCAATTGACAATCAGGGAAAGTTTTTTTCCAATTAGGGAAATTATCAATTAAAATCTTTTTAATAATATAATTTTAATAAGAAAACATAAAATGGTCTTCATAAATAAAACAACAGAAGAGAGAAGCATAAGTAATAGTTCTATATTCTAGCAAATAAGTTATTTCTCCTCCGTTTTCTGATATCCTCTGAGATCAGGATCATCAAGTATACACCACCGTGACACCTTGCGATTGAGCTGTTTAGGGTCCGCTGCACAGATGAGTTTCAAATCGCGACGAACGATATTTTCAATTTCTTAATATGCTTACGAAATCTTGGTCTTTAATCAGAGGGCATCCTCTAGAAAATAAAACTAGTCCCAAGATGGCCCATATATACAAAAGGAGTCCCTGAACTTTCTCCGTTTCGGATCCCATCTTGCTCTCAATTAAAATCAAAACTGTCTGTACGGTGCTGCTGAAATTTTGTAAAACTATTATATTAATTCGTTGGTTGTTTTATATTATCCTCGTGTGGTTTTTTCAATTATATCAGTATCACTGTATACTACAATCAGCGTGGGTAGACCTCGTAAGGAGTGAGCCCACGCCTAAATTAGTGTTTCGGTCCTGTTACTGTTTATGATAAATTCCTTGTCGCCGAAATGCGACATAATATTAGTATTATTATATTAATATTTAAATTTTGGTTTTAAAATTCTTGATTACTAACTACTTACATTTGTGAGATAAATATATACAATATAAAATATAAAAAACATACAAGTAAAATATTATACAGACAATATACATAGTTCAATGCCTAGACGTAAACCTTCATCAATTCCTTAATGTTGCAACTGCAATTCTGTCACAGCTGAGTGTAAGGGTTGTGTATGTGCTCGAAATCATAGTAACTGTGTTAATTGTTCAGCCCCAAATTGTACAAGAAGGATTTCACCGATGCAGTCGACCAACATACACAGCTTAACACGGCATGATGTAACTACTTTTACTCCTCTTGATACACCGGAAAGTGGCCATGGGGTTGAATCCACTAGTACTCGAAGTCACGTTACTGAATTAGATATGATCAGCAGTGAATCAATTAATATCAGAAGATTTGCTGTATCGTCAACGCCAAATGATTATTACAGTACTGTGTTACAATGGAAATCGAATCTGTTTACGTTACCACAATGCTCTACCAGTCAACAATTCATCGAATGTCTTGCGTCCTTCTATTTTGCGGTAGCTCGCGATGATCGTGCAAATGTAGATAAACTTAAAGATGCAACAGTCTTCTGTCAATGTGTTCTCCAGCGTATAACCACAAGAAAACTTGCACTGATTCGTAAAACCCTTGAACGTCGATTGTCTTTGTGGCGCCAATCCCGCTTCTCTAAGCTTTTCGACGAGGCTCACTTTCTGCAAAAAAGTTTAAATTGTGGCAAGCAAAGGTCCAAATTACCTGACTGGAAAAAACAATATATTGACTCACGGCAAATGCTCTGCTGGATCGTTGTTACTCTTGGAGGACGCTGCGTCATGAATTTTATCATATGACCCCATGATCGATAATAATACAGTTAGAGAGTATCTTCAATACTTACAACCTACTGGAGTACCCGCTCATCATGATGCATTGTTGAAATACCACTTGAGTAATACGGATTTAAATCACTCGATTCAATTCACCTAAATAGACGAAGATCAAATAGTTATGGCTTGTAAACGAAATAACGAAGGTGCAGAACCAACTGGAATTGACTCAATATCCTGGCGTAATGTGCTCACGAAATTCGGTAATAAGTCCCTAAACCTCGCAAAATCTTTGGCTGAGATAGCAATCTGCATAGCAACTGAAACAATGACGTCCGGTTATCTCGATGCATTTACTGCTTGCAAGTTAATCGCGATTAGCAAAAAGTCAGGAGGAATACGTCCTATCTGTGTATGCGATGTCACAAGGAGAATAATTTGCAAGACTTTACTGCAAGTAATAAAACAGGATTTACAAGACGCAGCAGGACTAGTTCAACTAGTGGCCTCTCAAAATGGTTGGCTTAAATACGATGTTCATTCAATTCGTCACGCATTTAATGAAAATCACGATTACTATATTCTGGCTTTTGATGCGAAGAATGCTTTTAACTCGATAAACCGGATTGCTGCATTGCACAATATTGCGTTAACATGTTCATCTTTTTCGATTACAATGAATAACACTTTTGACACCAGCAGAGATGACTTTGGGTGGTTGCAGATTCTTTCTAAATTTCACTAAGGGTCACCCTCTCGCAATGGCTGTTATATGTCTTCGTTACCACTTATTAATATCTCAGACAAGGATAAAGCAACGTTGATGCGAAGAATGCAATTTTGTTGGTAGTTTAACTCGATCTTAAACGGTACGGATTGCTGCGTTGCACAATATTGGGATATTATGTAAATACTTCGAAAACACTGTTGCTAACTCATGATGACCATTCAAATTTGAGCTACCTACCAGATATCAACCGAACTTCACATGGAATTACAATCCTCGGAGTTCCTATTGGCTCGAACGAATTCGTCGCTGAATCCACTTTTATAAATTTTCAATCTTGGATTAGTATAATCGATCGATTAACCGAAGTGTCAAGGATTGATAATCATACTGCATATTTAGAACTTGTAAAATCAATACAATTTAAATGGACACACTTTATGCGTGCCAAAAGGCTTAATCCTTCGGATTTTACAAGACTGAAAGAGGCAATCTATGATAAGTTCTTACAGGAGTTAACAAAGAGGAATATTGATACTCATTGGTGCATTGTCATTTCTTCGCCTCTCAAAATGGGTAGACTTGGGATAAACGATCAGACTAATTTATGTTTGTGGGAGTACCCTTGCTCGCAGTCTCTCTGCGCTACATATGATTCTGGTCTTACAGGAGACGCACTAAATCAACATCAGACATCAACATTTCGAAGTGTCTCAAGTCGTCGTGAACAGGAATTTAAAGACAAGTTACAACTTGCATTTACGCGAATGAATACTGATGAGGTAAATTCAATTGCACACGCATCAGTCAAAGGTGCGTATTCACGGTTAAGCTTCCTTGCCGATTCGATCTGAAAAATTCCATTTAAACTCTATTGAGTTCGAGGATGCATTATGCTGTCGATACAGATGGACCCTTACAAATTTGCCATATCCAGAGTGCAGTTGTGGAGGTAAGATTGACACTACTCACGCTTTAGCTTGTAAACGAGGAGGTTTGCCTACGATTCGTCATAATGCTGTTCGTGACGTACTTGCTAAGTCCCTGTCTGACATTTGTTCTTATGTCGCGATTGAACTTATGTTATTGAGTGTCTCTGATCACGTATCATTTACAAATAACTCGTGATGAAAACGCGCGACTTGATATTGTATGTTCTGGACTGTTTGAAGATATATTTGAGCGAACGTTTTTCGACGTTAATATATCTTCTTCTCATGCTCAATCTTACCAAAATAGAACTGTAGAAAACAGTCATTTTAAACATTATTAAAAATCATTTTAAATGGACGTTTGATTAAACAATGTCAATCAGGCACAGTCAACATTTTCAGAAATCAATTATCTGAGTATACTGGCACAATATGTACTAGAGAACCAGTTTTTCCCGTAAATAGTATAACAAATCATGATCTGGAAGTACAAAAAACCTTTTATTTTTCACTAAATATAATTTTTAACGTAAACAGCTGATAACACAAAAAATTGTCTTGATTCTTAAATACTTACATTCCGGATTTTTCCTGTCAGTTCCAGATTTTTCCTGTCAGTTCCAGATTTTTCCAGTCAGTTCCAGATTTTTCCTGTCAGTTCCGCTCGCTACGCTCGCGGATGGAGCTTAATCTCTCGATAAGCTCAGATATATCGTCTTGCTACGCTCGCCGATAAGTTGCATTAGCAAATCTAACAGCTTCAACACACGTGAACAGTAATGGGATGACGTAAAAAATTCAGCTAAGAACGACATCAGTTATGCACAACTGTAAGTACAATGCTCGAAACACGACTGCAACGTTCGGACAACAATCGCCTGCGACCACAATATGTCTAAAGAAGACTTACTATGTGGTTTTTGTACCAACAAACTAATGCACAACCTCTCCAATAAGCACACATCAACATCCAACACGCCCACTCAAACTCCCCCGTCCTTTCCGATGTCCTTTCTCCACCCGCCGACACTGCCACAATCTACACTTCCCGGCCATGCCATGTTCACTCCCACACACACTCCCATCCAGTCCTTCCTGTTTCGTTTCTCAATAACCTACATCTATCAATCCAAATCACCCCCACCAACCTCCACGATCCTTCCACTCATAACCGTTCCTCAAATCGCTTGCCACCCTCTTTATTATCATTATCATCTATGTCTTCCGTCATTAAATCAACTCCCTCCCTCCAATTCCTCAACTGAATCTCCTATCATGATCTCACCCACTCACGTCACTCGTCCTCCTTTACGGAAACGCTTTCCTTTTCGCGATCGTTGCGTCATCATCACTAATATCACTCCTTGCACCTCCTTATCTCCACAAGCACGTCCCGACCACGGTGTTTCCGCCTTCGGATCCATCCTCTCTTCAATTGTTCCTGCGGATAAACCATCCTTTTTCAAGGACACATCTACTGTCGCATTCATCCGCCTAAACAAATCTTCTCAATCTAATCCTTCTAAGCACCCTCTCATGAACATTGTTTTCAAGCATCGCTCTCAGGCGTCCTCTATTCTCTCTCAACGATTAAAACTCATGTTATCTTCAATCACTCGATTTTTTCCCGATCGCACACCTTCTAAAATCACTCAACTCTCTTCTTCGCATCGGAAAACGCCGTCGCGAGGAAAATGGCGAAACATCTCTCTCCATCCAAAACATAGACGGACATTTTCAAGTTGTTCACACACGTCCCAGCATTTAATGGCGCTCCATCTCCCCTGTATCTTCTTCGCTAGCCCCTATCAACACCACACACGGTTCAGCCTGGGCCTACTCAACATAAGATCTATTCACAATAAATCAGATCTTATCCTCGACCTATTCACCAAGCAATCCATCGATCTCTTCTGCTTCACCGAATCCTGGCACTCAGATTCCGACGACCTCTCCATTCGCCGTCTACTCTTTGCCGGTTGTACACTAGTCAAATCCGCCCGCTCCCTCACCTTATCCCGTTCTAAATTTTCTAATCCTGGCAGCATCGTCGCATTCGCCCGTGACCCCGCGCCTCTTCGAAAAATCACACCCCCTTCTCGCCATTGTATACCGTCCTGGTTCATTTGCTCCTACATCCTTATTTTATACCGAACTCGCTGACCTCTTTCTCATTGTTCCCTGTCCTCAATCCCTTCACACGTTCTAGGCGACTTGAACATCCGGTTTATCGACATTATATCCAACTACAATTACAAACTCATCTCCACTGCCCCACACATAACCTTGGCAGGGCACTTGACATCACCGCAGTCCCCGATCGTTTGGCAGCCTACACCTCAATGTCCATCTCTGATCCTGGTCTATCAAATCACTTTCTCGTCACACTTGATCTCACTTCCATCCACTCCCCGCTTCACACACCTACCATCCTACGTCGCCTTTGGTGAAAACTTGAATCCCCCTTCTCCGCTCCGCCTTACTTAAATCGTCTCTATCTTCTCACACAAAACCATCATCCTCTCCTCACGATCTTGCCTTTCTTTTCGACTCTGAACTCACATCCACTCTCGATCTTCTATTGCCCTTCAAGCCTCATCAACACTGTCGCTTGCACCGTGCCCCATGGTTTGACATCCAATGCCTTCTCTCAAAGCGTCGACTCCAATATGCTTTTCAAGTCTATCACTGCTTTTTCAGACGTGATATCCGCTCGCTCACTCCGTCTCTCCGTGATTCTTATCTCGCTATTCCCGGTCTCATCTTCATCTACTACGTACCAAATGCAACTCCTTCTGGCAGCATAAAATCAACACTTCATTAAACTCCAAGTCTCTCAGGCATACTTTTAACTCAATCCTTTCTCGCTCCTCTTCGTCTTGCAACATCAATCACCATGATTATTCGTCATTTCTTCAGACCAAAGTATCCACGTTGCTCTCTCACAACCTCGTATCCATTCAATCTCACGGCTACTCGCCTCACCTCATCCTCCCGGAAATCTTTCATTATTCTCTCTGTCTCACCTGCTGAAGTCTCATCTGTCCTCATGTCCTTGCCCAAAAAAACCTCAAATTCCGATACACTGCCTACCCCATACTTAAATCCATATGCTCATCGATATCCCCTTTTCTCACCACCTTGTTTAACTCGTCCATCCGCAGTCGTATCTTTCCATCAGACTGGAAATCCGCCATCGTTCGTCCCCTCCATAAGAAGCAATCGCTCGACCCCTAACTTCCTTCTAGCTATCACCCCATTTAAATCCTCCCTACTCTTTTCAAGCTCTTAGAGCGTCTTATCTTAATACGGATCAACGTTTATCTATCTTCATCTAATCTGTACCCTCCTTTCTAATCCGCATTCCGCTCTAATCACTCCACAGAAACGTCTGCATGAACGTTTACAACGACATACTCATTTATCATGACAAGGCTCTATATAATGTACCGATATCCCTCGGCCTGTCCTCCGCCTTAAACATCGTCGATCACTTCATCCTCCTTTCTCGCCTTCGTTATGATTACAGCTTTTGTTCCTCCTTTGTAGCATGGTTTGCCTCATATCTATCCGACCGTTCTTTTCGAGTCTGTTCAAATTCATCATCCTCTCCTCCCATCCCTTATTTTCTGCGGGGTCCCACAAGGTTCAGTCCTAGGAACCCTGCTTTTCTCTCTTCCACTCTGCGATCTCTCTCCGTTTATCAAACCTTACTCCTTTAACGTCATGCAATTCGGCGATGACATCCTCATATACGCTCATGCACTCGCCCATCGCATACACGATATCGGCAGTTCTGCCTCGAACTGTCTTTCTTCTATCTACAAACGTCTCTCCCGTCTTCGTCTTGTTCTAAACCCAGACAAGTCTAAAATAATATGGATGCTCTCCTGTCAACCTTATTTATCTCCTCCCCATGTATATTTTGAATCATTAATCAATCCCCGTAGTCCACAATCTCACTTTCTTATGATTCCATTTCGATGATCACCTTCCCATTACACCCTTTGTCCGTGACAAGATCTGCTCGTCTAACTTAATTCTCCGTGACATCCACCGTATCCGCCCCTTATAGAATTCCGTTTCTGTGTCTCTTCTTTCATCGCTTCTTTTCCCTAAAATCAATTACTGCCTCAGCCTTTTAGCCAATTCTTTAAAATCCATCATTCTACATATGGGTCATGACCCACCAGGTGGGACATGGAATGAGTTTTTGTGAGTCACGAACATTCTACTCGATAAAACATTCAAATGAAATGAAATATTTTTTCTCTCATGTTGATATTACGAATTATCTGAAGATGAATATGACCACAATATTGTAGTCTGCGAGTTTACAGAAACTGTTATAACGGTATTGCTTGAGTTGCTATTTAACTGTCTTCCAATATTACTTATTATTAGTTTTTAAATTGATTGTGAAATCGGATTTACATGTCGTTAAAGATATTTTTAATATTTACTAGTTTTAGTAAAAAGTGTTTACGCGAAACTAGTAACTATAAAAATATTAACATCAGTATAGAAAGAAGGCATCTATTCGGATTATCAACATACGTACCGATTTGAAGATATCTTAATCACATAGAAAATATAGGAAAACATGTCGTTAGTGAGATCTCCGAAACGCTGCGTACATATAGGGACGGTGGAACAGACCAGTTCATCAATAATGCTAATCTTCTTCTCCAGCTTATTTCTCAAAGAGAGGTCGCTGCTGCCAACAATTTCTTCCACAACAAACGATTTTGGGCCATATCCTGTCCTATATCGGTCGCTATTCCGAGGGCATTCATGTCCTCCTTGACGCAATCTTTCCGGCCTTTCTTTAGACTTCCTCGACGTTTATTCCCTTCGATCTTGACTTTTTCAGCGCTTCTTATCCCTTGATCATCCTCTCTTCTTGCTACATGTCAATAATGCTAATCACAGCATGAAAGTAATGTTCAATTTCGTAATTCGGTAATACTTCAATACCCTCTAGATCAGGGTTTCTTAACCTGTGGGTCATGACCCATCAGGTGGGCCATGGAACGAGTTTCTGTGAGTCACGAAAATTCTACTCGGTAAAACATTCAAATGAAATGAGAGATTTTTCTCTCATATTGATAATTTCAGATTGTTCATATCATCATGACGTCAAGGAAATATAGCCAATTTCAGATTGTTCGATGATAAGCTTAGAAATACATATACTTCAGAGGAATTGATTAAAAACATCATGGAACATCTGTCAGAATTAGAAATCCAATCGGACATTATCTTGGTGAGAAACCAAACTTCTCCTGGATTGAACAACCGTTTTTGCGAAAATCGAAGAAGACAATAAATTAGCAGATGATCTCATAGATCTATAGTCAAACTCCGAAGCCAAAACAATATTTGAGGCCAATGAATTACATGATTTATGGCTTCGACAGATCATTGCGTATCGAAGTCTATCAAAAGTAGCGCTCCATGAAATTTTGCCATTTCCAACAACTTATAAAGTATTGGTTATTAAAGTTCTTACATTCCAGATTTCAGTTCCAGATTTCAGTTCCAGACAACCAACGACAACTTTCGACGACAACTAACGACAACCATCCGCTTGACAATTATCGACAACCATCGACAACCATCGACGACATCCGCTCGCTACTTACAACTAACGACTTGCAGACTAACGGAGTTTAAACATTCTTGATTATAACTAACTAATTAACATTTTATTATGGCAAAGAGAAAGCTAACTAAAAATGTCGGCCAGCAACTCAAGTCCGTCAAGGAAGCTTACATCAAAAAGCAAATTGGATGCGACAACAAGAACTGCAATGTTTGGACTCACGTTGCCATTCCTTTCACTGACGAGGACAACGTTTTAAATCGGAATTTCCTCTGCGGCTTCTGTTGTGCTGCCCTCGTAGGTAAGCTAATGAAGAATGACCACTCAAACGGTGGAGACGTTCTGAACGCTAACAAAACAGATTTGTGCTCAATAAATAAACTTGATATCTCTCAGTCGACTCAGACCGCTGTTATACATGGAACATCAACAAACGACAACATATCTTCCAATCTATCGTCGTCATCCGTTTGCTTACTAACTCCTTCGTCATCTATGAAATCCGTTCTTGAAACTTCTCTCACACACACTCCTCCTTTAACTACGGATAAAACTTCCCATAATCTTCATCTTCCTAACAATGCAAACAGTAAAGGCCTTCATCTCGTACCTCATTTTTCCTATTCATCCCCACATCTAAATACATATCATACTTCTTTCTTCTCTTCACGTACTCCTTACTCTACCTCTACCGTATCACTTCTCAATAATTTACATCCTTCTGTCAAAATTATCTCCAGTAACATCTCCGTTCAACCTATTCAACAATCCACTTCTGTCACACATGCTCCAACCGTATCACCTATCAATAATTTACATCCTTCCGTCAAAATCATCTCCAGTAACATCTCCGATCAACCGATTCAACACTCCACTCCTGTCACACATGCTCCAAACTATCTAAAATCTTCACTAAGCACCCCTGTAATTCCCACGTTTAGCTGCTCTTCTGCCTCTACTGCTACCAGGTCTTTCCGTCCACCACTACGTAATCGTTTTCCTTCGCGCGATCGATGCATTATCATATCTAATTTAAAGGTTTCCGAATCTGCTTCTCCTCAATGTCGCCTCGATGATGATGTATCTGCTTTCAGGTCTATCCTAGCAACCATTCTTCCTGATAATAATCCATCCCTCTTCAATAATATCGCTCCTGTATCTTTGATCCGTTTAAACAAATCCACTAAATCCAATCATCTCAGTCCTCCACTCCTAAAAATTGTTTTCCGACATGCCTCTTCGGTACACTCCCAACGTTTTAAACTTCTTACCACTTCATGTACTTGCCGTATCTTTCCTGACCGCTCCGCTTCTGATATTGACCAGCTCAATTTAGCTCGCATTGAGAAAAATCGACTTGAAACAAACGGCGAGTCATCCTTATCTATACGTAAAATCAACGGAAATTTTCACGTTGTTCACACAAGGCTAAAAATTCGATGGCGTCCCATCTCTCCCCCTTGTCTTCTTCGCTAGTCGATCTCGCTCCTAAGCATACTTTTCGTCTTAGTCTATTCAACACTCGCTCCATTCTTCATAAAGCTGATATGCTCCTTGATATCTTCGATCAATTATCTATCGATATTCTCTGCATTACCGAATCCTGGCATTGTGACTCCGACGATCTTGCTATTCGTCGTCTATGTCGCTCTGGTTGTTCTTTAGTTGAATCAGCTCGTCAAATTGCCTCTCATACATCAAATGATTTTAACCATGGCGGTATTGTTGCCATTGCTCGTCACCCAATGTCTTTACGTAAAATTAACGTTAACATCCATTACACCTCGTTCGAATTACTCATATGCAGATTATCAACTCCTTTCCCTCTAAAACTTGTGATTGTATACCGTCCAGGTTCAGTTGCCCCCTCACGTATCTTCTTTACCGAACTTGCAGATCTTATGTCTCACTGTTCCTTGTCTTATACTCCTTCTTTTGTTCTCGGGGACTATAACATTCGTCTTGATCGCCCGGCTGACCCAGACTTTATCACTTTAACTAATTTTTTTTCTGATTTTAACTATAAATTACTTTCAACAAGCCCAACTCATATTCTCGGCGGTGCTCTCGACATCATTGCTGTCCCTATCTGCTTCAATTACTATACTTCCTTGTCAATTACTGATCCCGGTTTGTCCGATCATTTCCTTGTCACTCTTACTCTTACTCGTCCCCATCCTCCTTCTCCGCCTCCACCAATATCCACACCAAGTCGACCCTGGAAACTTCTCGATATCCCTATTCTCTGCACAGCCTTACTCAATTCTTCACTCTTTTCACTTCCTCTTAACTATCTCTCTCCCGATGATCTCTGCATTCTGTTTGATTCTGAACTTATGTCTATTATCAATAAACTTCTGCCTAGTCGACTCCGACGCTCTCAGCGCTTGCGCCATGCTCCCTGGTTCGATTCTGACTGTAGTCTTTCTAAGCGTCGACTCCGTCACTCTTTTCGTGTGTATAATCGTTTTCTTAAACGTTCTCACAACTCACTCCCTCCAAATCTCCGTGATTCCTACTTTTCTCTACGCCGTTCACATCTTATTCTTATCCGTACTAAACGTACTCTCTTTTGGCGAAATCAACTCGAGTCATCTTCAAACTCTAAATCTCATTGGAAAATCTTAAACTCAATTCTTTCACGATCATCTACCCCTTGTAATATAAATCCTGATGAATTTTCTTCTTATCTACAAACTAAGCTATCTAATTTACTTTTCCTACTACCCATAGCCCCCTTGTACCCACTCTTATCTTTAAATACTTCCCTCCCAGAACTATTACACCTTCTTCCCGTTTCGTCTGATGAAGTTTCTTCGGTTCTGCTGTCATTACCTAATAAAACCTCTCCTTCTGACCCAATTCCCACTCACTTGCTTAAAAATATCTGCTCCTTTATCTTACCCTTCCTAACCACATTGTTCAACTCGTCCATCCGTAGCCGTACATTTCCTTCCATCTGGAAATGCGCCACTGTTCGTCCTCTCATCAAAAAGCAATCTCTCGACTCCTCACTACCATCTTCGTACCGTCCTATTTCACTTCTCCCAACCCTCTCTAAACTCCTTGAGCGTCTCGTTCTTAAGCAAGTTAATACATATCTCTATTCCTCTAACTTATTTCCTCCCTTCCAAGCCGCTTTTCGCTCTAATTACTCTACCGAAATTGCATGTCTTAAAGTTTATAACGACTTACTCATATCGCGCGATCATAAATTATGTAGTGTCATAGTTTCTCTTGATCTATCGTCTGCTTTTGACATCGTCGATCACTCGATTCTTCTCCATCGCCTTCGTCATGATTATGGCTTCTCTTTACCCACTGTATCATGGTTTTCTTCATATCTATCAAACCGTACATTTCGCGTATATTCTAACTCTTCTCTCTCCCATCCTTCATCCATTCCGTCCGGTGTTCCACAAGGCTCCGTATTAGGCCCTATACTTTTCTCTCTTCTTCTTGGTGATTTGTCTTCGATTTCTCATAAATTTAACTTCCATGTTATGCAATATGCTGATGACATTCTCATCTATGCTCATGCACCTGTTTATCGTATTCACGATCTTAGTGTTTCTGCTTCCGACTGTCTTGTCTCAATTTCCAATCATCTTTCTTCCCTTCGCCTTTCTCTGAATCCTGATAAATCCAAAATTATGTGGATCCTACCTCGACGCCTCGGCTTCGAACCTCCCTCCGTATCATTAAATTCTACAATTCTTCCTATCGTTGATAATCTCGTTTTCCTAGGCTTCCATTTTGACAACCGACTTTCACTTAAACCTTTCGTTAGAGATAAAGTACGCTTATCTACCTTGATACTCCGCAACCTCCGTCAAGTTCGTAGATTGATCGATTTCCCTTCTTGTATGACTCTCATATCATCTCTCCTTTTTTCTAGACTCGATTATTGTCTTAGTCTATTTTCCAACTCACCTAAATCCACTCTTCTTCCCCTACAACGCATCGTCAACGCAGCTGTCCGAATTCTCCTCCGTCTTCGTCGTTTTGATCATACATCCTACCATCTTGCTTCTCTCGATTTGCCTACAATTTATTGTCGTGTTCAAATTCGTCTTCTTATCGTTGCTTTCCGCCTTGTAACTTTTCATACCCCTTCATTTCTCAACCTTCCTTTTCTTGATAATTCTCGTCCTGTTTACTGTTCCTTGCGTTCCTGTAATTCCCTTCTTTTACATGTCCCAAACTACTCTACCTCCTTTGGACTCCGCTCCTTCCTGGTGGCTGCTCCTCTATCGTGGAATCATCTGCCCATTCATATACGCCAATCAACTTCCCTGCAGTGCTTCAAACGACAAATCCAATTCTTTTTCAACAATTAACTAATTACCTGTAATCTTTGATGTTCTTTTTTGTTTGTTAGTGGTCATGTAAGCGTTCATTTTGGACGCATTTGCCACGTTAAATAAATTATTGTATTATTATTAAAAAAAGAATAATATAATTATATTATAAGAATAATATAATTATTCTTAAGCAATCAAGAATTTTCCGATGGTCTCTCTGTCAGATATGGGTGGCAAATTTTAAATACTTCAGGCAAATGTGTATGTGGGGAAGTTCTTAGTGTTGTTCATTCATTATCTTGCAAATGCGGAGGGAAATCAATAGTAAGGCACAATGTGATCAGAGACATTTTCGCCAAATTAACTTCAGAGGTGTGTTCATTAACTACAACTGAGCCACTGCTTTCTCCCGTTGATCCAACTATTCAATTCGATTCTTCTTCCACTACACTAGATCGCAATGCACGTCTTGACGTCTTGTGTTCGGGGTTGTTTGGCGTCCCGTCTGAGCGGTCGTACCTGGACATTTCTGTATTTAATACACATGCTCGTTCCTATGCCACAATGAATCCACGATCAGCGTTCAGTTATAACGAGAATCGAAAAAAGGCTAAGTACTCCGAACGGATATCCAAGATCGAGAGAGCAGCTTTTATACCAGTTATTTTGTCAATACAAGGTGGATTAGGGGATGAGGCAGAACAGTTGGTAAAACGCTTAGCAAAAGACGTAGCGGTGAGTGCCGTTACAGTGACGTGATTAGCCGATTCAGACGTTCCATTGGAATAGCTCTCGTGCGGGCTAGCTCATGGTGTCTCAGATAAATTTTTTTCATTGTTACTTTTGTTATGATTTTGCAGTGTCTTTGTCAAATAAATTCGTTTTTTTCGTTAAAAAAAATATTATCTTTGCAAGCAGCGTTTCTCTACTTTGACTCTATTAAAAACGAAGTCAACGAACAGACTTGAACTCAGCAATCACATGAGACTGACATTATCGAAGATATAGCCACGGATTATGCAATTGATGAATAGAACACAAGAACAACCATCTTATTAATTGAAATTAATTATATTGTAAAATACATAATCATTTTTGTACGAAACTTTTATTGTAAAGTCATTTATTGTTTTTCAGATTTATTCAAATTATCAATAAGTTGTTTCACCGTTCGTGAGAACTTAATATACCTATGATCTTTAAAATTAATACTATTTTATGAGAAGATGTTTGGGTTAACAAACATATTCGTTGCACGATGTAACTAGGCCGAGCAATATTGGGTTACTGTTCAAAAAAGGTTAATAAACACGGATATATAACTTCTTAAATCTAATTAAGTTGGCTTTTGGAAAACAAAACTAAGCTGGAGCATTTTTGTTTTCGTACGTCAAAACGAAAGAAACATCATAAAATATAAAAATGAACGGAAAACAAATTTTAGGAACTGAACGAAAAATGTAAAAAGCAAATCAAAATAAGCAAAATATAATTTTCAACTTAGATTATTTGACAAATTCATACGCAACTAAAGTGTGGCTATCACTTAAATCATATGCTTGCAACAGACGCTGTGGTGTTATCAACACAATATCGTTAACGTATAGCCATTGTATTTATTACATTCAACTCGAATTTAATTTATTTGTGAGGAAGGATAAAAATTAATAACACTTAAATAAATTAATTATAACTAAATATACCTATGATCTTTAAAATTAATACTATTTTATGAGAAGAACTCACATCCACTCTCGATATTCTCTTGCCCTTCAAGTCTCACCCACACCGTCGCTTGCACCGTGCCCCATGGTTTGACATCCAATGCCTACTCTCAAAGCGTCGACTCCGCCATGCTTTTCGAGTCTATCACCGCTCTCTCAGACGTGATTTCCGCTCGATCACTCCGTCTTTCCGTGATTCCTATCTTGCTCTTCGCCGGTCTCATCTCCACCTACTACGTACCAAATGCAACTCCTTCTGGCAGCATAAAATCATCACTTCATTCAACTCTAAGACTCTCTGGCATACTTTTGACTCAATCCTGGCTCGTTCCTCTACGCCGTGCAACATCAATGATAATGATTATTCGTCATTTCTCCAGACTAAAGTATCCACGCTGCTCTCTCACACCCCGGTCTCCATCCTATCCCACTCTGCCCAGTCTACTCTCATCCTTCCGGAACTCTTTCATCTTCTCCCTGTATCACCTACAGAAGTATCATCTGTCCTCATGTCCTTGCCCAACAAAACCTCACCTACCGATCCCCTGCCTACCCAAATATTAAAATCTATATGCTCATCGATATCCCCATTTCTCACAACCTTGTTTAACTCGTCCATCCGCAGTCGTATCTTCCCTTCACACTAGAAATCCGCAATCGTTCGTCCCCTCCTTAAGAAACAATCGCTCGACCCCTCCCTTCCTTCTAGCTATCGCCACATTTTACTACTCCCTACTCTTTCAAAGCTCTTAGAACGCCTCATCTTAATACAAATCAACGCTTATCTCTCCTCATCCAATCTGTACCCTCCTTTCCAATCCGCTTTCCGCTCTAATCAATCGACAGAAATCGCATGCATAAAAGTGTACAACGACTTACTCATTTCTCGAGACAAGGCTCTATATAGTGTTCTCATCTCCCTCGACCTCTCCTCCGCATTCGACATTGTCGACCACTCCGTCCTCCTTTCTCGCCTTCGTTATGATTACGGCTTTTCTTTCTCCTCCGTAGCTTGGTTCGCCTCATATCTATCCGACCGTTCCTTTTGCGTCTGTTCTAATTCATCATGCTCCCCTCCCATCCCTATTTTTTGCGGGGTTCCACAAGGTTCAGTCCTAGGTCCCCTGCTTTTCTCTCTTTTGCTTGGCGATCTCTCTCCATTTATCAAACCTTACTCCTTTAACGTCATGCAATACGCCGATGACATTCTAATCTATGCTCATGCACCCGCACATCGCATACACGATATCGGCATTTCTGCCTCCAACTGTCTTTCTTCTATCTACAAGCGTCTCTCAATCTCCATCTCGTTCTAAACGCCGAAACGTCCAAATAATGTGGATCATTCCCCGTAAACCAAGCATATCTCCTCCCATTGTATCTTTTGCCTCATCGATCATACCTATAGTCCACAATCTCACTTTCTTAGGCTTCCATTTCGATGATCACCTTTCCCTTAAACCCTTCGTCCGTGACAAGGTCCGCTCGTCTAACTTAATTCTTCGTGACATCCGCCGTATCCGCCCCCTTATCGACTTCCGTTCTTGTATGTCTCTTCTTTCATCGCTTCTTTTCCCTAAAATCGATTACTGCCTTAGCCTTTTCGCCAATTCTCCAAAATCCATCATCCTACCCCTACAACGAATAATCAACACCGCCGTTCGAGTGCTCTTTCGTCTCCGTCGCTTCGACCACACATCCACATATTTTGCCCAACTCTCCTGGCCCACCATCCACATCCGCATCAAACTCCGCCTTCTTCTCGTTACTTTTCGTCTCATCGCTGTCGGCTCCCCATCGTTCATCAACCTTCCTTTCTTAGACGATACTCGCCCCACCTCGCTATCGCTTCGTTCCTGTCATACCCTCTTACTCCACGTTCCTAATTACTCCAACAACTACGGTCTCCGATCCTTCCTCGTCGCCGCCTCACTCGCCTGTAATCAACTCCCTCTCGACGTCCGCCGCGCTCCCTCCTTTATCACATTCAAACACCTCCTCCGTTCACACCTTCTCGACACCTGATTCACAGTTTTGTTTTGTTGTGGTCATGTAAGCGTGCGCTGGCACGCATTTGCCACATTAAAATAAATCCTTTTTTTAATTAAGTTCAGTCATTATTAAATACAACAGCAGCAAAAGAGTTTAGAGCTCGTACAAGCTGGGTACAGGGTAAAAAACTAATATCAATGAAATTCCGATTGTTCTATGTTAGTACATTCTTCAGAATTTTCTTGAAGGACAAAATACTGGAGGCCGAAACCACTTGACTTGGTAGCTTATTCCAGCTTTTCCACGTTCGGTTGACAATTGTGTTAAATCTTCTTCGTGGACGAATGTGGGTATTTAACGTGAGGTGATGTCTCATCAATCTGTTTGAATTTCGAAGTTCGAACAGTTTACGACAAACATGTTCCCTCTGCCCTTTTTTAACATTGAGCGGTGTCCACACAAACATTAAATCAGAAGACTTTAAAGATTTCTTCACTGTGGTCACACCAAGTGCGTGGATTCGAAAAATGAATGAGAGCTTGTGTTGGGTGGGTACAAGATGCGTGGCCTTGCGTAATATGGATTCGTACAGGTTCATCTCTGTCGTAGTTTGACGGTGACATGCAGGTGAAGCGTATCTCATTAAAGATAAGACATATGCATTGTAAATTAACTTAAACCTGGATGCGTCAAGTTGGCCAATTGTCCTTCTAATAACTCCTAATAATAACTAAAAATTTATAAATATAAATTTCTAAGATTTGGTTGATTATCCTGGATTATCTTTAGACAGGATATATTTAATAATACACATATGTACGAGGTCGGAAAATTTGTAGGAATTTGTAGACAATCAAATAAACTCTGAAAGCGGTGATGTCGTTCAAATGTCGTTCCGACACATATTCTACAACGATTCAGATAATTTCATGATAATTCTAAATCGAAAACATATGATAGCGAACAGCAACTTTGTAGGCATTAGCGAAAGCAATATGTTGATTAACGTTCATGATAAAGTTGACGTTTCAGACAACATTTTAAGTCGTTGACATATGCTTTCTAGTCTAATGGCTTATTTTATTAGACGCAAATTTTTAACCACATGGGTGAGAGAGACGCCGTTCGATAATTCCAGTGCTTTATTTTCAAACAATGAAATTTGATCATATAAAACTTCTGTTTTTGATAAAAACAAGTCATTTTTGCATCTTGACGGTATTTCACATAATAGCCAAACATAATGTTTGATAAATTTGAATTGGGTTTTGTCTATTTACAAATGATTTTCGCAATTTAAATCTTCACTGATAAAGCGAAGGCAAAACGATATAATAGGAAATAACATCAAGTTAAAATAAATCGTTCTTTCAAAGGATAGTTAGGTTGTGAACATCCGATTGCTATATTTTATTTATATTTTGAACCAATGCATTGACTATATTCACAAAATGACTATTTTTATGTAAAATTTATACCTATATCTGAATATCCAGTACAAAACTCTAAATATTGATATTTGAGATAACGACGATTTTGCAATATTCATGATTAATTTGTTTATGTTACAAAATGTCATAGCTCATCTAGCTCACACTGGTTTGACTTTATATGTTGCATTATGGCTAAATCATCGGTGTATAGTAGCGATGTTGTTGATAAATTTTAATTGATTTGTTAATCAATTAAAAGGGTAATTCATAATAAAAAATACAACATTATCTAAAATGAAAAAATAAAAAACAACGTACTTTATGGAGATTATCCATCAAAAGAAAAGATATATTTTAACGTGGCAAATGCGTGCCAGTGAACGCTTACATGACCACAACAAAACATAAATGTAAATTATGTGTCGAGAAGGTGTGAACGGAGGAGGTGTTTGAATGTGATAAAGGAGGGAGCGGGGCGGAAGTCGAGAAGGAGCATATTCTAGGCGAGTAAGGCGGCGACGATGCAGGATCGGATACCGTAGTTGCTGGAGTAATTAGGAACGTGTAGTAAGAGGGAATGACGGAAACACAGCGATAGCGAGGTGGGGCGAGTGTCGTCTAAGAAAGGAAGGTTGATGAACGATGGGGAGCCGACAGCGATTAGACAAAAAGTTACTATGAGAAGGCGGAGTTTGATGCGGATGTGGATGGTGGGTTAGGAGAGTTGGGCAAAATATGTGGATGTGTGGATTCATAATAATAATACAAATTTATTTAATGTGGCAAATGCGTACAAGCTGTACGCTTACAAGTCCACAAACAAAAATGAAAATGTCAAGCAGATAAATTGTTAAAATGGGATCGGATTTGTCGTTTGAAGCACTGCAGGGAAGTTGATTGGCGTATATGAATGGGCAGATGATTCCACGATAGAGGAGCAACCACAAGGAAGGAGTGGAGTTCAAAGGAGGTAGAGTAGTTTGGGACATGTAAAAGAAGGGAATTACAGGAACGCAAGGAACAGTAAACAGGACGAGAATTATCAAGAAAAGGAAGGTTGAGAAATGAAGGGGTATGAAAAGTTACAAGGCGGAAAGCAACGATAAGAAGACGAATTTGAACACGACAATAAATTGTAGGCAAATCGAGAGAAGCAAGATGGTAGGATGTATGATCAAAACGACGAAGACGGAGGAGAATTCGGACAGCTGCGTTGACGATGCGTTGTAAAGGAAGAAGAGTGGATTTAGGTGAGTTGGAAAATAGACTAAGACAATAATCGAGTCTAGAAAAAAGTAGAGATGATATGAGAGTCATACAAGAAGGGAAATCGATCAATCTACGAACTTGACGGAGGTTGCGGAGTATCAAGGTAGATAAGCGTACTTTAACTCTAACGAAAGGTTTAAGTGAAAGTCGGTTGTCAAAATGGAAGCCTAGGAAAACGAGATTATCAACGATAGGAAGAATTGTAGAATTTAATGATACTGAGGGAGGTTCGAAGCCGAGGCGTAAAGGTAGGATCCACATAATTTTGGATTTATCAGGATTCAGAGAAAGGCGAAGGGAATAAAGATGATTTGAAAATTGAGACAAGACAGTCGGAAGCAGAAACACTAAGATCGTGAATACGATAAACAGGTGCATGAGCATAGATGAGAATGTCATCAGCATATTGCATAACATGGAAGTTAAATTTTCTGAGAAATCGAAGACAAATCACTAAGAAGAAGAGAGAAAAGTATAGGGCCTAATACGGAGCCTTGTGGAACACCGGACGGAATGGACGAAGGGTGGGAGAGAGAAGAGTTAGAATATACGCGAAATATACGGTTTGATAGATATGAAGAAAACCATGATACAGTGGGTAAAAAGAAACCATAATCATGACGAAGGCGATGGAGAAGAATCGAGTGATCGACGATGTCAAAAGCAGACGATAGATCAAGAGAAACTATGACACTACATAATTTATGATCGCGCGATATGAGTAAGTCGTTATAAACTTTAAGACATGCAATTTCGGTAGAGTAATTAGAGCGAAAAGCGGCTTGGAAGGGAGGAAATAAGTTAGAGGAATAGAGATATGTATTAACTTGCTTAAGAACGAGACGCTCAAGGAGTTTAGAGAGGGTTGGGAAAAGTGAAATAGGACGGTACGAAGATGGTAGTGAGGAGTCGAGAGATTGCTTTTTGATGAGAGGACGAACAGTGGCGCATTTCCAGATGGAAGGAAATGTACGGCTACGGATGGACGAGTTGAACAATGTAGTTAGGAAGGGTAAGATAAAGGAGCAGATATTTTTAAGCAAGTGAGTGGGAATTGGGTCAGAAGGAGAGGTTTTATTAGGTAATGACAGCAGAACCGAAGAAACTTCATCAGACGAAACGGGAAGAATGTGTAATAGTTCTGGGAGGGAAGTATTTAAAGATAAGAGTGGATACAAGGGGGCTATGGGTAGTAAGGAAAGTAAATTATATAGCTTAGTTTGTAGATAAGAAGAAAATTCATCAGAATTTATATTACAAGGGGTAGATGATCGTGAAAGAATTGAGTTTAAGATTTTCCAATGAGATTTAGAGTTTGAAGATGACTCGAGTTGATTTCGCCAAAAGAGAGTACGTTTAGTACGGATAAGAATAAGATGTGAACGGCGTAGAGAAAAGTAGGAATCACGGAGATTTGGAGGGAGTGAGTTGTGAGAACGTTTAAGAAAACGATTATACACACGAAAAGAGTGACGGAGTCGACGCTTAGAAAGACTACAGTCAGAATCGAACCAGGGAGCATGGCGCAAGCGCTGAGAGCGTCGGAGTCGACTAGGCAGAAGTTTATTGATAATAGACATAAGTTCAGAATCAAACAGAATGCAGAGATCATCGGGAGAGAGATAGTTAAGAGGAAGTGAAAAGAGTGAAGAATTGAGTAAGGCTGTGCAGAGAATAGGGATATCGAGAAGTTTCCAGGGTCGACTTGGTGTGGATATTGGTGGAGGCGGAGAAGGAGGATGGGGACGAGTAAGAGTAAGGGTGACAAGGAAATGATCGGACAAACCGGGATCAGTAATTGACAAGGAAGTATAGTAATTGAAGCAGATAGGGACAGCAATGATGTCGAGAGCACCGCCGAGAATATGAGTTGGGCTTGTTGAAAGTAATTTATAGTTAAAATCAGAAAAAAAATTAGTTAAAGTGATAAAGTCTGGGTCAGCCGGGCGATCAAGACGAATGTTATAGTCCCCGAGAACAAAAGAAGGAGTATAAGACAAGGAACAGTGAGACATAAGATCTGCAAGTTCGGTAAAGAAGATACGTGAGGGGGCAACTGAACCTGGACGGTATACAATCACAAGTTTTAGAGGGAAAGGAGTTGATAATCTGCATATGAGTAATTCGAACGAGGTGTAACGGATGTTAACGTTAATTTTACGTAAAGACATTGGGTGACGAGCAATGGCAACAATACCGCCATGGTTAGACGCAGTAGATGTATGAGATGTAATTTGACGAGCTGATTCAACTAGAGAACAACCAGAGCGACATAGACGACGAATAGCAAGATCGTCGGAGTCAGAGTGCCAGGATTCGGTAATGCAGAGAATATCGATAGATAATTGATCGAAGATATCGAGAAGCATATCAGCTTTATGAAGAATGGAGCGAGTATTGAATAGACTAAGACGAGTATGCTTAAGTATGCTTAAAGGCGAGATCGACTAGCGAAGAAGACAAGGGGGAGAGATGAGACACCATCGAATTTTTAGCCTTGTATGAACAACGTGAAAATTTCCGTTGATTTTACGTATAGATAAGGATGACTCGCCGTTTGTTTCACGTCGATGTTTCTCAATGCGAGCTAAATTGAGCTGGGCAATATCAGAAGGGGAGCGGTCAGGAAAGATACGGCAAGTAGATGAAGTGGTAAGAAGTTTAAAACGTTGGGAGAGTACCGAAGAGGCATGTGAACTATGTCGGAAAACGATTTTTAAGAGTGGAGGACTGAGATGATTGGATTTAGTGGATTTGTTTAAACGAATAAAGGATACAGGAGCGATATTATTGAAGAGGGATGGGTTATCATCAGGAAGAATGGTTGCTAGGATAGACCTGAAAGCAGATACATCATCATCGAGGCGAGATTGTGGAGAAGCAGATTCGGAAAGCTTTAAGTTTGATATGATTATACAGCGATCGCGCGAAGGAAAACGATTTCGTGGAAGTGGTGGACGGACAGAGCTGGTAGGAGTCGAGGTAGATGAGCAGATAGAAGTGGAAATGACAGGGGTGCTTGATAAAGAATTAATATTGGTTGGAGCAAGTGTGACAGGAGCGGGGTGTTGATTCGGTTGATCAGATATGTGACTAGATATGATTTTAAATGAAGGATGTAAATTATTTGGAAGTGTTACGTGGGAGGGAGAGTAAGGAGAATTAAGATAGGTTTGGTCATGAGTGGCAGGAATGGAGTGTTGAATCAGTTGATCGGAAATGTTGCTGGAAATGATTTTGATGG
This sequence comes from Pomphorhynchus laevis, assembly GCA_012934845.2. Classification (NCBI taxonomy): domain Eukaryota; kingdom Metazoa; phylum Acanthocephala; class Palaeacanthocephala; order Echinorhynchida; family Pomphorhynchidae; genus Pomphorhynchus; species Pomphorhynchus laevis. The sequence continues at coordinate 77,487 of WNNJ02000903.1, read as the reverse complement.
AAGGATGTAAATTATTAAGAAGTGATACGGGGGAGGTCGAGTAAGAAGTACGTGAAGAGAATAAAGAAGTTTGAGATTTATTTAGATTGGGGGAGGAATACGAAAGAGGAGGTACGAGATGAAAAGCTTTACCATTAGCATTGTTAGAATGAGAAAGATTAATGGAAGTTTGGTACGTAGTTGAACGAGGAGTGTGTGAGAGAGTAGGTTTAATAATGGGATTATATGATGCGAAGTCAGGTGTTGATGCGAGGGAAACATCTAAAACAGCATTGGTCTGAGTGGTCGTGTGTGATACAGGAGTAGATGAACAGGATAACTGTAGTAGTCGTACTGATGTACAAAAACCGCATGTAAACTGTTTACGTTTATTCACCGAGTGGTCGGATATTTTAACACGAACAAGTGTCCATACATCACAATCTTTGAATCGCATCCAACTTCGAAGCTGGTATAACCATCATTGCTTTTCGATGTGGAAGATTCTTGATAAGGAACAGGGATCTGAGATCGCGCTTTTTTAGGCATGACCTTTTATCGATAGATTGAGCTCAATCCGCGAGCGTAGCGAGCGGAACTGACAGGAATAATCTGGAACTGACAGGAATAATCTGGAACTGACAGGAATAATCTGGAACTGACAGGAATAGGAATAATCTGGAACTGACAGGAATAATCTGGAACTGACAGGAATAATCTGGAACTGACAGGAATAATCTGGAACTGACAGGAATGATCTGTAACTGACAGGAATAATTGTATGTTTATTAGAAACCAAAATTTTTTAATGAAGGAGCGGAGTCCAAAGGAGGTAGAGTAGTTTGGGACATGTAAAAGAAGGGAATTACAGGAACGCGAGGAACAGTAAACAGGACGAGAATTATCAAGAAAAGGAAGATTGAGAAATAAAGGGGTATGAAAAGTTACAAGGCGGAAAGCAACGATAAGAAGACGAATTTGAACACGACAATAAATTGTAGGCAAATCGAGAGAAGCAAGATGGTAGGATGTATGATCAAAACGACGAAGACGGAAGAGAATTCGGACGGCTGCGTTGAAGATGCGTTGTAAAACGTATTTAATATAATTATATTAAAAAACCTAGTGCTGGGAGTCTTGACGTAAATGGAAGCTGGCGAGTTGTAGGTACGATGTTTGTGGCTTTGTGCAAAATGTTTATATAGATTTATCTCAATTCTATTCTGAGAACATCAAGCAGCAGACGCATATAACATCAACGATAATATGCATGCATTATATATTAGTCTAAAACTAGACGGGTCAAGCTGACCAAGTCATTCTGAGATTCCATATAATTCGTCGATATTTATAAACTATGTAAAGGACATGTTCTCTTGTCGATAGATTTTCATTTATAATCACTCCGAGATCTTAACATTTGGAGACGGTGTCGATCATATTACCATTTATGTTATATGATGAACTAAGGGATGGTGATCCAACGCGCATATGTTTTGACTTTTCAGGATTCAAAACCCGCTCTCGTTGTTCACACCAATTTAGAATATTGTCGGTGTCTTATTGGAGTAATATTGGATCGTGATTATCGATGATTAAACGCCATATCTTTAGATCGTCAGAATATATGAACTTGACACAACGTTTACAAACTCGTTGATATAATTAATAAAGATGATAATGAGTACGATCATTGAGGAACATCACGGTGAGGATATATTGACTTGGACATAGCTCCATCGACTGAAACAACAGTCTGAAGATGTTGTACAAATAAACAAATTTATCTGAAAAGGATTCCATTGATACCATATTGTTCCAGCTGATTAAAGAGAACAGGTTAAGATATTCGATCGAAGACATTGCTGAGATCAAAAAACAAAATATCAACACTCCCTTTAGCTTAAGCGTGCTAAGCCCAACCCCTTTTAAGCGTGCTAAGCCCAAACCATGTTGTGAGTCATGGAATATTCGATTACATTCTAGATATCCGATGATCCGTTTTAAGAGCAGCTTCTCCAGAACTTTACATGCTACACATGTAGGACTTATGGGCCGATAATTGCTAGCTAGATTGCGTTGACATTTTTAAAGAGATGGCGGATTATAGAATAATTCCATTCTAAAGGAATCCAGCCTGAAGATTATATATTTTATATAATAAAATTTAATATTATTTAAAATTAATAATTATGCAAAATATAATTAAAATATTATGTAAAATATAAATGATAATTATTTCAAACATAATTATGTAAAATATAATTGATATATTGAATTGAATGCCGTCGATGGGGTTCTTTGTCGTATCACGCGTCTATGTCCAGACTGTAAAAAATTACCTTATCCTTGTCGACTCAAAGTGATCGGAATGCTCAATATGAGGGTAAGGCTACTGTTTCTCGACTTGGTTGCAACGTGGAAATTACTTCACAAATGTGATGGATACTGTTCAAGTGTTGTAACATGCCGTATTGATCGATCAAGCAGACATTCGATTACTATTTTCAAGAAGCATACAGGGAAACCACCGCCAATCACACGATTGTCAAGGCGTGTGGTTAATTTGTGGAATAACCTTCATGAGAATATTGTTGCTTCTAAAACGCTGATTGTATTCAAGAAGCGATTGCGAATGTTTACATGAGTATATCTTATCCCTGATTATCTTTTTTGTTGTGAGCAGACTGAACAGCCATTACGGCTTTGTCTTGGATAATAATATTGATATTATCAATATTAAGTTGATATAAATATTATTACATGAGAGCTATTCAGCAGCATGATTATTAAAACATATTAACTTCCAAAAAATCCAAAACTAGTAGGGAAGCATCACATCGAATTAATAAAATAGAAATAAAAAAACAAAAAGAAATTTAAAAAATCATCAAAAATCGAAAACATTAAGTTTGAGGTGTTTCTATAATTGCACAGCAGTACAACTGTTGACCACCCAAGGCGATATTACATTTATCGTTACAGACGTGATCAACAAAGTTTTACAATTTGTTCGAGATTTTCAGCGATACTTCATGCTGCACGTGTCCACGTAACATTAAAGATATAGGTAGGCGGAAGAGATGCTTTAATAGATGATTAGTCAAACGCAGTGACATCCACACAAGTGTTATATTTGCAATCAGAAGATCACATTCAATAGATCTGGAATCTTCACCATATTCCGTAAGCAGTGGTAACCACTGAAGTGAGTCAACTCCAGATGGTCCAGTGGAACCTATTGTACGTCGTGCTTCAACAATTCTTCAGCATATAGTTCATCAAAGCATCCTATATAAAACGTTAAGCATGTCCGGTATGTGGAATTTACAATTACTTAATTTGCGATACTAACTAACTGTGGATGTTTGTCCCCTAAAATCTCTCGTACTCCCTCGTAATTTATTTTCTCACTTAATTTTAGCACTCTCACCTATTGGTAATCAGGATCAATTACTCGCATAGCCTGAACAGTTTTCCCTGGTTTTATCAGTTTTTGAAACGTAAACGGCCACGATTTATTATGAATTTCTCTAGTATTGGATATAAATTGTTGCAATCTTTTAGCTTATAACATTATTTCATTCAGTCTTCCACTTGTCCAAAGATTTAATCTAAGATTTAGTGTGACACTGAAATTTTTCTTGTGGGAATACGTTGGAGAATACATTGGCAAATAACAGTTATCGACATAAGTGCTGAACTATTAATATAATTAGAAGTTCCTACTGAACAAATAGCTTTGAAGCTTTATTTATAAATATCCTACTTTCACTACAGCGTGGTAATCTAAAAGTGTTTGGTCTCCAATTACTTATCTCATTAAAAGCTTTACATAAAGTTAAACTTTTATCTGCTCATTTACTTTGGGTGTCACAAATGTAATCATCGCTCATGGGTTTACTAGATGTTTAACACCGTTATTGTTCGTTTTATTTTCTTGAATTGTTAGCACTTGAACGTTTTACACGCACGCATATGTTTTTATACTTCGTTGCACGGCAATTGAAACAAGGCATCTTGGATTTTCCACATTTACATTTCACACATCTCGAGGCGAGCCCATTACAAGCACAACATAATTCTTCACGAAGATTTACTCCGAACCATTTACTAAGTGTACGAGATTAACTGACAATTGTAATTGAATTGTATTAAATTTTAATTGATTTATAATGGGATTGTATTGAATTGTAATTAAATTGTATTGAATTGAAGACGACGTAATAAATTGTACAGACAATGTCGCTTAGACTCATCACTTCGATATAAGTACAATGCATGTCGAAATCAGTGTATCAGGGCTAGATCTCGCAAACGCATAATCTATGAACGTCGACTAATCAATTCCATTAATTCCCATCCAAAGTTATTTTATTAATATACTCGTAGAAATAAATGTGTAAGACCTCTCATATCGTCTTCAAAGTATGGTGAACAGCTGGTTAATTCGCAGTCAGATATTTCGGAGACATTCGCAGATTCATTTAGGTTTAGTGCTATGAACTTCACAAATAACGATAATGATAATATTAGGATAAGCAATTTGTTGCCGTTGGGGCATTTCACAGTTTCACAATCTTCTGTCTATGATGATCTAGCTCGATTATCGATCAATTCATCTCCCGGTCCTAATGACATCTATCCCTTTCTGCTTAGAGCTTGAAGATCCATGCTAACTGTGACATTAACTGAACTCTCCAAATGTCAATTGATAAATGCGAAATACCACCGGACTAGAAATGCGCAATTGTAGTTTCGGTTTTTAAGGGTGCTATGTACAATCCTGAAAATTAAAGATCAGTGAGCTTAACTAGTATTGCCAGTAAAATTTTCGAACGGATAATCTATAGGTATGTTGTGAACTTATTGCGTCAATCAAATCAGATAAACCCATATCAACATGGATTCACCGTTGGACGATCGTGCTTAACTAATTTACTTTATGCTAGGGAGGCGTGGGTTAATGGCGTGTCTAACAGGATAGTAGTTGACTGTGTCTTTATTGACTTTAGTAGGGCTTTCGATCGTATACGTCATGAAAATCTCATCGAAGTGCTTTTGAACTGTAAAATAAATCCAATTATTGTAAACTGGCTCCACGCATTCTTAACGCAACGCTCTTATCGTGTTTGCGTTGGATTGAGCTTATCATCACCACGTTCACTTACATTAGGTACTGTCTTAGGTCTACTAATTTTCAACATTTATCTAAACACATTGTTAAAACAGCTACACTGTCCGTATTTGGCTTTTACCGATGACCTTAAAATCTTGTCCTAAATTACATCGAAAAGCGACATTACTGTATTAAAGCAATATTTAAAAATTATTCACGAATGGAGTAAACGGACAGGAGTAATAATAAATGTAGGTAAATGTGTCCATTTACGTTTTGGTCGGAGTGACATACATGCTGATTACATGTTAGGCGATAACATTGTATCTAGAGCGAATCACATATGACCTTGGCACAATTGTTCAATATTCTTTCAAGACTCGTATGAACACATACAGAATATGTTCAAAATAGTGAAGTATTCTTTACTTATTGAAGAATTGCTCCAAATATTTGCCAGCAGGCTGTTTTAAGCTACTGTACAACGCAATGGCCTGTCCTCACATTGAGTACAGTACTCAATCATCACTTCCGTGCACTAACGAGGAAATCAATTCACTTGATAATATATTAAGACGAGGGTCTCGATTATGTGAAGGAGTTGCACAGTTTCCTTATGCGGAGAGACTAAGAATGCTAGGCATGTGTTCTATCCGATCACGTTTAATCTATTTAGATTTGGTAGCGTTGTAAAAGATCATTAAAGGTTATGACGGATATCAAATAAATTTTGTAAGTTTGAATCATCGTGCCTGTCATCAAGGACATAGTCATCGATGCGAGCTAACAGCTCGCATCGAGCTGTAGGCGTGTGGAACATGTTACCGGACTTTTTAATATATATCCATGACATTGATATATTCAAACGAAAATTATTAGAATGGATACGACATCCTGATCAGCAAACTATCCGAATAGCATACCCGTCAGATCAACGATAATTTCAACAATTTAATCTCGTTTTTTTTTCTTTCTTTTTTTGTTTTGGTCTGTCTATCTTTCTATGTGAGCAGACTAAACAGCCCACGGGCTTTGTCTTGTGTATTAATCATAATTATTAATAATAATATTCTACAAGTTAATTATAAGTTCATATAGCTAACTGATTGTTAACTAAATCTAATTGATTGATAAGTTAATTGATTGTTACCTTAATTGACAATTGTGATCAGCTTATTATAATCAAAACTTTTAACTTAAAATTTTTATATTACTGTTTATTTATTATTATTTGTTTATATTGGTATTTTTAAATTATTATAAATGTTTTGAATGTTTCTGCTTTTAATCATTAATGTTTTTTGTTCTTGCTTTAAATAAATCTATCTCCTTAAAAAATATTCTTATTGTATATCAACTTCGAAAGAAGATGAAACTCGTAGGGAGGCTTTACATCGAAGTAAAAATGGAAATAAAAAAATGAAATGAAAAAACATCATCAAGAATACTATAGTTCAAGTTTGAGGTGTTTCTTGTATTGCGCAGCAGTACAACTGTCGACCACCCAAGGCGACTGTCCATTCCATCGTTTACAGACGCGATCAATTAAAGTCGTACAATTTGCTCGAGGCTTTGATCGATACTTTATACACAACTTGTGCCCATGTAACAGGGAGAAGACATAAAGGCGGAAAACCTGTTTCAATAGATTATTTGGCACATGCAGAAACATCCACACAAGTGTTAGATATGCAATCAGAAGATCAAATTCAACAGATCTGATATTCAACAAATCGAGCGTACTAGAATAAGGGATGAAGCGAATTGCCGGAACCGAATTCGTGGCTCTCTTTAAAAATGATTTCGAATACACTCAATTCTAATTTCAGTTGAGGGTGTGTCACCTGAGAAGCATAAAGCATGTTCAGTTTTAAGAAACTTGCATTTACAATGCGTAATACCTTAGGCTCAAGTCGTCTAACGTTTAGATAGATGAAGCCTTAAGTTTTACGACATTTATCCACAATCATAAAAGAGTACATACGATTTTTAAAGTTAGCTGAGATCACACCTTTTACATTAGAAAATGATTTATTGACTTGATAACGTTTAAACTGAATTTATAGGAAGACAAGGGTATTGGAGAGTGACCAATTCTCATATGATTACATTTGCTCACACTGTAGATGAACACCAGCTGTTGACCCTATCCAAATCCAATTGTAGTAGGAAAGAGCTAGAACAATCACTAACTGAATATAATGCGCACCACAATTTCAGATCATCAGCGTATAGAAGGCACTGACATAACATTTTCAACGATTGCATTAATGTAGACATTAAATAAAGTGGGACTAAGAATACAACCTTGAGGAACGCTCTGTGTAAGATTGTACCATTCTAAAAGAGAGTAACCAACTCGTACTGCGAAAGAACGTATATTCAAGAATTCATATAACCATCTACAAACTGTTTTGAGAATATATAATACATAAGCTTCCACAGTAATATTGAATGAACAACCCGATCAAAAGTTTTGAAGAATCAATAAAGACAACATTAAGAGTTACACCCTGATCAACAAATCCGGCCCAGCTTTCACGAGCTAACATTAAATTTGTCGAAATGGAGCGATACTTTCTAAAGCCATGTTATTTATTTTATAAGATACTAAAGAACGTACTAGTTTGATAAAAGTTGTCTTTCGTACATCCTTAGTGGTCCGTGAGTTGTTAAAACGCAGATCTAAACAGAGGCAGTCCCCATTTCGGTTGTTGACAAATATGTCTTTCGCTGAGCATTGTTTCTGGCGTGTTGCTCAGACTGAGCTAAATGCTCCGATAGAATCTGGAGAAACTGATCTGCATATTGTAAATTTTCGGATAGTTCGGCGTCGTCCACGATTGAGATTAAAGTTTTAAATATTGTTAAAAAGTACTTGATTACTAACTACTTACAAAATAATATACGTACATTTGAGAAATAATTAACATACATTGTTGTTGGTACCAGTGTAACAATTCTTGATTACTAAGTACTCACAAGTCGTCTTGAGAATTAATACTAAATCAGGTGTGGACGCGAATATAGTAGGCGTAAATTCAAACAAATTCAAACAAACAACCTACAAATGGGATCAAAATCTCGTAAACGAAGACAAGAGAAGATTGGCACGACAATGAAAAAGACGAAATATACTCCGAAGTACACAACACAACAAGTTTGTTGTGACTCATTGGGTTGCGATGTCTGGACAATCTCTCAATTCTGGAGTCCGAGCAATCGGCTATGTGTGATAAGAAATTTATTTGTGGATATTGCAGCACTTCGATTTTATTGCGAAATATCTCAAGGATCACACAGAATAATTCCGATATCATATTTACTGCTGATACGTCCAGAGAATCCAATGATGTTTACTTCGTCGGTTGGAGTTGTGCGGCACTTAAAGATGTAACTCGGACGAATGATCTATCGAGTGTAGATTGTCAAACTATGCCAAGTCATGATATTGTGTTTAATCATACCTATGATGGGGACCTGAGAGATACAAAAAACACCAGCCCTATACTCCTAGATGACATGATATCGAATTTCACAATTAGTAAAATCATGTGTGGTCTGGATATGGAAGCTGAGTCGCAAATGGTAACTACCAAAAAAGCTGTCAATTCCGTTTGCAAGTCACGATCTACATGACCTACCTCACCTTCTCTCACGAAGCAATCCACAACAGGTTGCAATCGAAGGTAAACAGTCTAGAAACGTTTTTAGTGAACAGTCTAGAAACGTTTTCAGTCAAATATTCTCTCAACGACAAACTAACCCACTAAATAGTCACAGGTCATTCTTATCCAGCAATAAATCCTTTTTTTATCCAGCAAGTCTAATGAATCTTCCCGGGATTGGTGTTTGATTATTACGAACGTTCTTGAGTCGTCGTCTGATGTGGCTCAAACTCGAGTGGACCATGATGTTGAACACTTCCAAAAAATATTAAGATTTATTATTTCTCCAGAAGATCCTATTTTTCAGAAGTTCGCCCTATTGCGATATTTAGGATAGGCCGTCGCAACAATCTTGAAGAACGTTCTCGTTTGATGAAAGTTGTCTTTCGTACATCCTCAGTGGTCCGTGAGTTGTTAAAACCCAGATCTAAACTGAGGCAGTCCCCATTTCGGTTGTTGACAAATATGTCTTTCGCTGAGCGTTGTCTCTGGTGTGTTGCTCGGACTGAGCTAAATGCTCCGATAGAATCTGGAGAAACTGATCTGCATATTGTAAATTTTCGGATAGTTCGGCGTCGTCCACGATTGAGATGGCCCCCGCTATGAAAACTTTTTCTGGGAAATGTAAGATAAGACCCAATGCGCCTTATCGTAAAAACCGCAAATGGCTCAAAGTTATATATTCGAACGTTCGAAACGTTCTCAATAAGATGGATGAATTGAAGGTCATAGCTACATTTCATCATTCAAATATTATTGCCTTAGTGAATATTAGCTCTCTGAACTTGTTCATGATAGCTTATTATCTATAGATGGGTATAGCCTATTTCGTTGTGATCGATCTGGTCGAAGGGGAGAGTGTGTAGTGCTATATTGTAGTTTAGATATTGATGTAGTGTGTTTGCAGACGATTAGTGATGACAATGGGATTGAGGCTTTATACCTCAAATTGTGCCTTGATCAGGTCAATTCTATGTATGTGCTAGTGTTCTATCGTCCTCTTTTGGCAAGTATCGATGATTTAATAGAACTTATTGAGCTCTGTTGTCAACAGAAAAAATGCATAATCTTAGATCTGAATATTCTCTCAATAGATTGAGACTCTTTTTCGTCTCCTAGTCGCATCGCATCGGACTCGGTTTTATTGAGTGTTCTACACAACAGTGGTCTGCATCAGCATGTACGTGAGGCAACCCGTTTAACTAGCCAGTCGTCTGCCCAGCTAGACGTGGTCTTGTCTTCGTTTAAGTCTGATATTACTCACATAGATTATCTTTCTGGACTGGGGATGATCGATCATTGCGTACTTTCCTTACAATGTAACGTCGGTCAGTCCTATGCAGGGTAAGCCTCTGAACTTCTAAAGGGTGATTTCCACGCAATTATCTACAGGTTTAACCTGGTTAGATGGCCAGATCCGTATATATGTGGAATTGACGAGGCTTGGTATGTTTTTGAGAGCACACTCTATAACTTACTGATATTGCATTCTCCTGAGTTCAAAACACATAGGGAAGTTTGTTTCTGGTTTGATGGACTTCTCCGGTATCACTCACGCGCACGTAAACATGCGTGGATTTCATTTTGTTGTGGACAACAATCTTATGATTCTTTCAAACAAATTAGAAATAGATGTCACTCTCAAGAAGACGAAGCATCGTCAGTTTGAGGAGAAGATGATTTCTATGGATGGTAAGGCTCTATTCTCTTACATTCGCAAAATCAGGAGCTCGAATATTCCACTAGTATCGTTAAGGGATGATTCTCAAGGCGAGGTCACGTGCAAAAGTGTCATGGCAAACTTATTTGCCCAAAAGTTCTCATCGATGTTTTGCTCTTCGCGGACATTGTGTAGTTCTATATCATAAAAGGGTTCAGATGCATTCGACCGATCTAATCTGTCGTTTTGTGCTGAAGATGTTTTAGAGCTTCTGTAAATTAAAACCGAACATCGCTGCCGGTCCGGACTGACTTCCCTCAATTCTTTTGAATAAAGTTGCTCCTCAAATATATTCATGTTTTCCGTATGTTACAGTTTTCCCTTCTCAAATCTCGAATTCCTTCGTGTTGGAAGGAGTCCATTGTAGTTTCAGTGTATAAAATGCGAGATTGACAAGTGTGTAAGAACTATCGCCCAATAGCCTTGACATGTATTATTTGTAAGTTACTTGAAAGCTAATAGTCAAAAACATATCTTCTGATTTGGAAAGCAACGGTAAATTCATGGACTCACAATACGGTTTCAGACCAAATAGATCAACAATAAGTAACCTTTTGGTTCCTTCCAACTCATGACAGTCTTCATTAGATAGACGAGTTCAATCTGATGTACTTTTTGTAGATTTCTCATGCTTTTGATTAAGTTCCGCATGAACGCCTCATTCACAAATTGAGGTCACTTAGTGTTTGTCCAATGTATGTCGCCTGTATTGCGAATTACTTAAGTTTACTCTCTTTCAAAGTACGTGTAGGTGCAGATATGTTCACCTCATTCGCTATTCATTCTGACGCTCCACAGGGTGCTGTTATCTCCCCACTTCTTTTTATTGTCTATATCAATGATCTCCCATCGTATCAGATAGGTTCGATTCAGATAGGCCGAGTGGGTGAATTCAAGGATCTTGGTGTGATGTTGACCAGTAGCTTAAAAACTAATGTCCACACTGGATATATATGTAATCGAGGCTATCGTATTTTATGGATGTTTTTCAAGTCTTTTGATCGGAGAAGTCCATCAATGTTCAAGCGACTATTTTGCTCTTATATTCTACGCATCCTTGAATACGGTTTACCTGTAACTTATCCACAGACTTTAAGAGAATCCCGTGGCATTGAGAACTTGTTATGTAAAGCAAGTTCGCCAATTCTCCAAAATCCTTAGCCTTTTCGCCAATTCTCCAAAATCAATCATCCTACCCCTACAACGAATAATCAACACCGCCGTTCGAGTGATCTTTCGTCTCCGTCGCTTCGACCACACATCCACATATTTTGCCCAACTCTCCTGGCCCACCATCCACATCCGCATCAAACTCCGCCTTCTTCTCGTTACCTTTCGTCTCATCGCTGTCGGCTCCCCATCGTTCATCAACCTTCCTTTCTTAGACGATACTCGCCCCACCTCGCTATCGCTTCGTTCCTGTCATACCCTCTTACTCCACGTTCCTAATTACTCCAACAACTACGGTCTCCGATCCTTCCTCGTCGCCGCCTCACTCGCCTGGAATCAACTCCCTCTCGACGTCCGCCGCGCCCCCTCCTTTATCATATTCAAACACCTCCTCCGTTCACACCTTCTCGACACCTGATTCACAGTCTTGTTTTGTTGTGGTCATGTAAGCGTGCGATGGCACGCATTTGCCACGTTAAAATAAATCCTTTTTTTAAAGGGTCACGAATTATTCCGAATTTCTTTAATTTGAGATATGCTGAACGTTTGACATCTCTACGTGTCGGCACATTAAAATATCGCGGATCGGTCATTGATTTATCAACTCCAGTCAAAGTTGTTTTCGATGGCTTTGGTGGTCTCTAGCTTATTATCCGTGAATGATAGACGAGAAACTCATGGGCATGTGTAGAAATTAATAAAGCCAACTACAAGAATTCCTGTTCACCATCGATTTGCAACCAGGGTAATTAACGGGTGGAATGCACTAAAGTACCTTGATATCTCTAGTAGTATATCTAGTGATGCTATCAAAAAAGCCATCAAAGCCGAGAGAAGGAATTTGCGACTACTATTTAATTGAATTTTTTTGTTGATGTTTTTTATTTTATCATGTTTTGTAAGCGACACGAGCTTGTAGCTCATTTGCTTCTGTTTGTTATAATAATATAAATCTGGTCGCATAACAAGCAAGGACCATACGTTTATTGAGCTTTCGGTCATCTAGTTCGACTATCACCAGAACATCTAGATTATACATAGTTATGATGACCAAAGTAGATTGCGAAAGCTCAATAAAATTAATGTCCTCGCTGTGGTATCACATTTAATTACTTTATCATTTATATTTAACTTTACCTACTATTTGTAGATTCGTGAATAAAAGCCATTTATTCTCTCTGGTTATCACAATTTTATTCACGAATTGTCTTGATGGATACTCTGTTCAAGCCGGATACACTCAAACTAACGACAGACTGTCCTGAAGCAGAACGCGAATGGCGTCACTGGCGATATCGCTTCGAAACATTTATCAAACGCATCAAAATGGATTCACAAGATGACAAACTTGATCTCCTGAAAATCTCAATTTCCGCTCAATTATTCGACAAGATTGACGAGTGCCTGGATTATGATTCAGCAATGGATGTCTTCGACAAATCATTCATAAAATCTACAAATTCGGTTTACAAACGACATCTACTGTGTTCTGCACGACAAACTCTCGATGAATCGATATCTAACTATGTGGATCGTCTTGAAACACTTGCGCGACAATGCACCTTCAAAGATGTGAAAGCTAAGGAGCTGCGCGATATTCTTATTTGCGATTCATTTATTACGGGTTTACAATCGAACGAGATTCGTCAACGCATACTCGAGACTAATGACATCGACAAAGAGAAAGCTTATCAAGTCGCTCGAACGATTGAAGCAGCTCAAACTCAATCAAACGAATATCGACACACATCCGAATTCACAGTAAATGCCTTAAGAGAAACCAAAGGTTCAAAAAGAAATACTGATATTTCTGAAAGTGAAGAATCTATTGCCGTAGCTCAAAAGATCAACAAGAAAAGGTGCTACTTTTGTGGTGGAGTTATGCATACACGAAATCGTTGTCCAGCCCGGGATGCTGAATGTTCATTCTGCTTAAAACGTGGACACTACGAAAAAGTTTGTCGAACTAAGTTGCTTCGATCTCGACGAAAATACAATCGTAGTACTCGACCATACGCGTCCGACTGTGAATCACTTAATATCATATCCTGTCAAAATGCAAATGGTGATGCATCTAAACTTGACGACATGACGGTACAAGTTCGCGTTGGAACACAACAGCTGGATGCTCTTATCGATACAGGGAGCTCTTCCAACTTTGTCGATTCATCAGTTATTCGAAAACTAGGTATTCCTACAGAATCTTGTTGTGTTAGGATTTCCATGGCTAATTCATCATTTACATCCGTATGCAATGAACGATGCGTATTACCGATATCTTACTGTGACCGAAACTATACTGACATTCAATGCTTCGTCATGCCTCATCTTTGTCGTGATCTCATACTTGGTCATCCATTCCTGCGCTTGCATTCAAGTGTTTCCATTCGACTTCGAGGAAATGCTAAGCAATAAACATTAACCATTGGGCAACTATCGAGCATGGAAATCGATATACCGTCGTTATTTTCAGACGATTTTAAAAACTGGAAACCTGCAGCAATTCCGTCCCGGCGCCGTAATATCGAAGATCGTCGCTTTATTGCTTCGGAAGTAAAACGAATTGACAACCTGATCGACACCATATCGTCCAATAACGTGTTTAGCAACCTCGATTTAAAAAGTGCTTACCATCAAGTTCCTTTGCGAGCAAACGAAAAATTCTTGACCGCATTCGAGGCAGATGGTCAACTCTATCAATTTCAGCGTATGCCTTTTGGACTCACGAATGCTGTAGCCGCCTTCCAGCGAATAATCAACGAGATCATAGAGAAAGAAAACTTAACCGGCACCTATTCATACCTCGACGATATCATTGTGTGCGGCAAAACACAGCAAGAACATGATACAAATCTGGCCAAGTTTCGTGAAGTTGCTTCTAGGTACCGAATAACACTAAATGAATCGAAATGTATGATTAATAAAACGATGATCAATATTCTGGGATATCAAGTTGGTAGTGGTATTAAACGGCCTGATCCTAATCGTGTCTCACCTTTGCGAGAACTGCAGGTACCTCAAAATAAACGTCAACTGCGAAGAATTGTCGGCCTTTTCTCACATTATTCCAAATGGATTCAAAATTTTTCGTCGCAGATTCGTCCGTTAGCTGAAACCACGATATTTCCTATTACACCTGCAGCAAAGCGCTCATTTGAGATAATTCGTGATCGTATTATTTCAGCTACTCTAACACCCATTGATTTCAATAAGACATTTACAGTAGAGACTGACGCATCCCTTTATGCTATCGGTGCTGTATTAACGCAGGATAACAAACCCGTCGCATTTTATTCGCATACACTTAGTAAGAGTGTCGTTGGACATTCCGCTATTGAGAAAGAGGCCCTTGCCATCGTTGAAGCATTGCGATACTGGAGGCACTATTTGTCTGGACGAACTTTCAATGTTCTAACGGATCAAAGGTCAGTTTCATTCATATTTAACAGGAATCATTAGAGTAAAATTAAAAATGAAAAAGTGCAAAGATGGCGTCTCGATCTATCTGAGTTCAAATATTGTATACTTTACCGGCCTGGAAAGTTAAATTATGCGGCCGACTCAATGTCTAGGGATATTTGTGCTTCAAGTTGCGGTTACTTTAACAAACAGAAAGATCTCAAGCTTCTTTATGAACTTCACGCTACGCTTTGCCACCCAGGAGTCAATCGTTTGTATCACTTCGTTCAATCGAATCAACTTCCATATAGCACTGAAGACGTTCGTTATGTTGTATCTCATTGCGTTACCTGTTCGTTGTTGAAACCAAACTTCTTCAAGCCTCCAAAAACTGCCCTCATCAGAGCGACACGACCTTTCGAAAGAATTTCACTTGACTTCAAAGGTCCTTTGCCCAGTTCATCAGGCAAGAAATATTTGCTTACAGCCGTCGATGAATATTCTCGTTATCCCTTTGGATTTGCATGCCGTGATATGCCCGCTCAAACAGTGATAAATTGCCTGCGTGGTATAGTGACAATATTTGGTCCACCTGAATTTGTACATTCCAATCGCGGGTCATCCTTCATGTCGAAAGAATTCTCTGATTATCTGGAGAGTATTGGCACGGTAGCAAGTCACTCTTCTCCGTACAATCCGTTAGGCAACGGACAGATCGAACGCTATAACGGTATATTATGGAGCGCTGTACTTTTGCGGCTTAGAGACTACAATCGTCCGGTTGCTGCTTGGGAAACGGTCCTCGCTGAAAGTCTTCAATCTATTCGAGGACTATTATGCACCTCAACTGGCTCGACACCTCATGATCGAATCTTCAACTTCTCTAGACGCCCATTAATTAAATTCAATTTACCAGAATGGCTCCGTCGTCCCGGATCTGTATTCGTGCGAAACTTCTACAAACACGACAAATACGACGATAAATTGCTCAAAGCTAAACTGATAAACGCGAATCCAAACACGGCTCATATCGAACTTCCATCTGGGAAAGAAGCAAATATTTCAACTCGACACCTATCTCGTTATCCTTCAGAAACCTCCATTTACAAGGATCAGGACAGTTCGGATATTCGTAGTTCGGGATTGTCAAGGGACGGGGATGACGACTGTCAAGCTAGCTTCGATAGGAACCAGCCAGACTATGAAGATGATAACAATAACGGAAAGCAATATGATGCCACTGACAATATCGATATGAACTTGAGTTCAAAGAGGACATCAATTCCTGAGGCAAACCATCATCCCGTGACAACTAGAGAATTCTACCGACGAAGTACAAGAAGTCGAAGAAGTGCTGCATACTTCCAAAACTATCACATGGGATGAATGTGATATCACATTTAATTACTTTATCATTTATATTTAACTTTACCTACTATTTGTAGATTCGTGAATAAAAGCCATTTATTCTCTCTGGTTATCACACTCGCTTATTGTGCGGATAATGCCCTTGTCTAAAATACTCAATTTTACATATCAAATTGGACATTTTATATTGGAATATGTCAAATTTTTATATTCTTGATATTAAGTGTTTTTGCTCGTGTAAAGAAATTGACTTTAACATTTTAATAATATAACAGGATCCACATGAATCATTGTAAAACCTTTCGCTTTTAGAAAAATATTTTAAGGTTAGTTGAAGTTTTACATAGTTAATGTTAATTTAATGTTCATATCTAGATATACACCTTCTTTATCATTAATATTAGTTTTATTAAGAATATGGCTACATGAATAAATTTGTTCGCTTATTGAATAAAAATTATTAGAATTAAATAAAATATATCATCAATGTATCGAAACATATATTTCATATATTTATATTGTTTAGATTTATTCTTTAAACAGTTATGAACAAATTCATATTCTATAAAGCTTAAAAACAAGTCAGCTATAATTGGGCTACTATTACCTCCCATCGGAACACCTTTTATTTGTCTAAATATAGATGTCCCTACTTTTAAATCATTGTTATTTATCAAAATATTTATTTATCAAAATAATTATGAGCGAACAATGAATTTTCGCATTTTCTTGTCAGACTTGCGGGACCGGATACATCTACTGAAACCGATTTTCGTCGTATTGATCAAATTTTCGCAATTCGCGTATATTACAAGATTGTATCCATACAGATCATGGGTCATATTTTACATCGCGTGCTTTTTGACATTATCTATTAAACAACAGTGTATCACTGTCGTTCGCATCACCTTAGCATCAGTCATCGAACGGTCAAATCGAACGTTATAACAGAATTGTCTGGAAGGCTATTTGTTTGTGTCTTGATGATCTTAAATATCCCACTAGTAGGGGACAAGATATTCTTCCTCAGGCTCTTCATAATATAATAATTTATTTAAAGTGGCAAATGCGTGTCAACTACACGCTTACAAGTCCACTAACTAAAAAAGCACATCGAAACGTCACATGGATAAAATTTCTTAAATTGTTTAAATAAGACCGGATTAGGCGTTTGAAACACGGCATTGAGGTTGATTGGCTTTTTTCAATGGGCAGATGATTTCACGATAGAGGAGCAGCCACTAGGAAGGAGCGGAGTCCGAACAGAGTAGAGTAGTTTGGGACATGTAAAAGAATGGAATTACAGGAACGCAAGGAACTTTAAACATATCGAGAATTATCAAGAAAAGGAAGGTTGAGAAATGAAGGGTATGAAAAGTTACAAGGCGGAAAGCAACGAGAAGAAGACGAATTTGAACACGAGAATAAATGGTAGGCAAATCGAGAGAAGCAAGAATATTATAATCTTGTTATAACAGAATTGCCTGGAAGGCTATTTGTTTGCGTCTTGATGATCTTAAATATCCTACAAGTAGGGGACAAGATATTCTCCCTCAGGCTCTTCATAATATAATAATTTATTTAAAGTGGCAAATGCGTGCCAACTGCACGCTTACAAGTCGGCGAGATGTATGATCAAAATGACGAAGACAGAGAAGAATTCGGACGGCTGCGTTTACGATGCGTTATAGTGGAAGAAGAGTGGATTTAGGTGAGTTGGAAAATAGACTAAGACATTAATCAAGTCTTGGGAATAAGCGAGAAGATGTGAGAGTCATACAAGCAGAGAAACCGATCAATCTACGAATTTGACGGAGGTCGCCGAGAATCGAGGTGGATGAGCGTATTTTATCTCTAACGAAAGGTTTAAGTGAAAGTCGGTTGTCGAAATTGAAGCCTAAGAAAACGAGATAGTCAACGATAGGAAGAATTGTAGAATTTAATGATACAGACAGAAGTTCTAAATTGGGGCGTCGAGGTAGGATCCACATAATTTTGGATTTATTAGGATTCAGAGTAAGACGAAGAGAAGAGAGATGATTGAAAATTGAGGTTAGACCGTTGAAAGCAGAAACACTAAGATCATCAATACGATATGCAGGTGCATGAGCATAGATGATAATGTCATCAGCATATTGCATAACATGGAAGTCAAATGTATGAGAAATAGAAGTCAAATCACCGAGAATAAGAGAGAAAAGCAAAGGGCTTAATAGGGAGCTTTGAGGAATACCGGACGGGATGGAAGAATGGGAAAGCAAAGAGTTAGAACACACGCGAAAAGTACGGTTTGATAGATATGAAGAAAAGAAGCTATAATCATGACAAGGACGATGGAGAAGAATCGAGTGATCTACGATATCAAAAGCAGATGAGAGATCAAGAGAAATTATGACACTACATAATTTTTGATCGCGCGAGATGAGTAAGTCCTTATAAACTTTAAGATATGCAATTTCAGCTTAGTGATTAGAGTGAAAAGCAGTTTGGAAGTGAGGAAACATGTTGGAAGAAAATATATGCATTAACTTGATTGAGAACAAGACGCTCAAAGAGTTTGGAGAGGGTTGGGAGAAGTGTGATAGGACGGTACGAAGATGGTAGTGAGGGGTCAAGAGATTGCTTTTTGAAGAGAAAACGAATAATGGCGCATTTCCGATAGGAAAGAAATGTCCTATCGGAAATTTCCGATAGGACATTTTCAAAGAGAAGAGAGGATACAAGAGGCATATGGGTTGAAGAGAAAGTAAATTAGATTGCTTAGATTGTAGATAAGAAGAAAAGTCATCAGGATTTGTGCTACAAGGGGTAGTTGATCTTGAAAGAATTGAGTTTAAGATTCTCCAGTGAGATGTAGAGTTGGAAGAGGACTTGAGTAGATTTCGCCAAAAGAGAGTACGTTTAGTACGCATAAGAATTAGATGGGAACGGCGAAGAGGAAGATAGGAAGCACGGAGATTTGGAGTGAGTGTGTTTGGAGAACGTTTAAGAAAACGATGAAACACACGAAAAGAGTAACGGAGTAAACGCTTAGAAAGACAACAGTCGGAATCGAACCAGGGAGCATGGCGCAAGCGCTGAAAACGTTGAGGTCGAATAGGCAGAAGGTGATTGATGATCGATGTAAGTTCAGAATCAAGCAGAATGTATGGATCATCGGAAGAAAGATAGTTAACTGGAAGCGAAAAGGGTAAAGAATTGAGTAAGGCAGAACAAAAAATAGGGATATCGAGAAGTTTCCAAGGTCGACTTGGAGTAGCTAATGTTAGAGGTGGAGAAGAAGGATGGGGATAGGGACGAGTAAGAGTAAGAACGACAAGGAAATGATAGGACAAACCTGGATCAGTTATTGACAAGGAGGTATAGTTATTGAAGCAGTTTGGAACATCAATGATGTCGAGAGCACCGCCAAGAATATCAGTGGGGCTTGTTGAAAGTAATTTATATTTAAAATCAGAAAAAAAGATTAGTTAGAGTGATAGAGTCAGAGTCAGCCGGGCGATCAAGACAAATGTTAAAGTCACCGAGAACAAAAAGAAGGAGTATAAGACAATGAACAGTGAGAAAGAAGGTCGGGAAGGTCTTTAAATAGCATACGTGAGGGGGCGGCTTAGCCTGGACGGTAAATAATCACAAGTTCCATAGAAAAAGGAGTTGATAATCTGCATATGAGTAATTCGAACGAAGTGTAATTTTACGTAAAGACATTGGGTGACGAGCAATGGAAACAATACCGCCATGGTTAGAATCAGTCGGTGTGGGAGAGACAATTGGACGAGCTGATTCAACTAGAGAACAACCAGAGCGTCATAGACGACGAATAGCAAGATCTTCAGAGTCAGAGTGCCAGGATTCAGTAATGCAGAGAATATCGATAGATAATTGATCGAAGATATCAAGGAGCAGATCAGCCTTATGAAGAATGTAGCGAGTGCTGAAAAGACTAAGACGAATAGTATGCTCAGGAGCGAGATCAACTAGCAAAGAAGACAGGGGGATAAACAAACTCAAAGCTTCATGACCGGCTATTTACGTTTCAAAGGAGATCATTAAACAAAATGCAACTTCCCGATTAGTTAGTCAACTCAGATAACAAATGTGATTTGTTAACTCGTCCTACAAAATTCATACATGCAAACCAGGACTATGGATTTGTTCAATATGAAGATGAAGTAGATATCAACATTTTTTCTGATTATTTAGCAAAGGTCCCTTCCACCGAATGTACAATACCAGTTGCATAGTACCGGATAATATATCGTTAAATGATCATCAACGTCTCTACCAAACTCTGACATCAATTGAAACAAATATTAATAATAAAGTATTACTAATTAAAATTCTAACAATTATCTCAATGATTATGTTCCAACTATGGAATTTTGACGCTCATCTAGACATCGTGTCCGTTCACAGTACATCCAAGATTACGTAGCCGGGGTGAGTGTTATGCAAATGAATCATTAAATGTATTTACTTAATTTTAGATGTTTGAATAAAGAATTTCTTAAAACTTTACGTTTTAGTCAATATAACATAATTATGATCATAATTATAATTTTGATAAAAAAATGAACATATATACATTCATAATCTAGAATTTATTGAAAACAATGAATTAAGGAAAATGTTACTAAAAGGGTATAAATATAAATTAAATGATGACAATAGAAGTAAAATTTGCAATTCGTTATATAATGACATAAATAATGCTTACTTTGATAAGTTGATTAATAGTAGAAGCTTAAATACATCAAAGATAAACATTTGGAAAACTTAAATATTAGATAAAATTAGAGAGAAAATGAAAATAACAAACAATTATAAAAAAAGATCAAATTTATAAAGATATATATCCAGAACTTACTAAATTAAAGGATAACTATATAATAACAAATACTGATAAAGCAAGTAATAACTTTGTCTTCATATGCAACAAATTTTATTATGGTATAATAAAGGTATAAAACACTATTTCAGTATTAATTCTACAAAAGAATTTTTAGAACACAAAAGGAATAAATTTTCAAAATATAAATACGATTTTTGTACGCTTTATACAAATCTGGATTAAGCAGATATTGAAGAAGCGTTAGAAAAATTAATTAATCTTATATTCGGAAAAATATATACATATATATGTTATAATAATTATAACGCATATCTAACAAAAATTAAACCATCAAGTAAATATAATTATATGGATAGAATTGAATTATTAGAATCTTAAAAATATTTTAATAAATCAAAATTATTTAAAAGTAGGGACATCTATATTTAGACAAGTAAAAGGTGTTCCAATGGGTGGTAATAGTAGCCCAATTATAGCTGACTTGTTTTTAAGCTTTATAGAATATGAATTTGTTCATAACTGTGTAAAAACTAAATCTAAACAATATAAATATATGAAATATATGTTTCGATACATTGATGATATATGTATTTAATTCTAGCCATTTTTATTCAATAAGCAAACAAATTTATCCAGGTAGCCTTATTCTTAATAAAACCAATATTAATGATAAAGAAGGCATATATCTAGATATGATCATAAAATTAACATCAATTAAATCTATTTTTAATTTATATTGTAAAGATGACATATTTAAATTTACAATAATCATGTTCTTGCATGAGCATTCATGCATACCATATAATATAAAATATAATACATTAAATAATGAAATTTTAAGGATTGCAACAATTTGTAACGATGTTGATTTTCTTCAAAATCATTTATATAATTTAATGGATACATATTTTAAACTAGGTTACTATAAAAATAACATCAAGCAGAAAATAGTAAAATATATAAATCAACACAATAAACAGTAAATTTAAAATCATAAGCGCAAAATTTTTATAGACGGATAATAAATAATACACTTTGTATTAGAATAATATACACAATATAATCAAATTTACTCAGAGGAAATACGTCTTTAACACGTATTTGGCCCCGCTGCTATGTTGGATATTATTTAATTATAAAATTTTGATTTAGCATTATTATGTTTTGTTTATTATATAATTATATTAAATACGTATACTCAGTTAGCTGATTTGATAATCAGTATTATAATGACCACCCGTTTATGTTACAATAAAACATACTTTCATAAATAGCTCAACTCTACGATTATTCTCTTATTTTTGTGTTTACATGCGAATTGGTAAAAGTAAGGTTACACCAAAGAGTGATCGTCAGCCAACATTAAAAAGACCACTCTACTAGTCTGCTTTATTGGCATTTAGATTTAATGAAAAAACATGAAATGAATAGAAGACAAAAGTTTTTCTTAAATTTAAATGCCAATAAAGCAGACGAGTAGAGTGATCGTCAGTCAGCATTAAAACAACAAAAACGTGAAACGTAGTTGTTGAATCAGTAGCTGATGAGGTCCATCAATACTGAAAGGTATTGTACTGCTGTTGGTGTATATTTAGGATTAAAGTAGCGTGCAGAATAAAAATAGTCATCAAAATTTCAATGGTAACAATATGACTGCACAAGTATATCAACTTAAAATAAGGAAATGAACTATATATGACTAATTTGAAAATTGCAATTAATTGGAAAACTAGGGAGATTTTCAAATTGAAGGTATCTCCTTCCCCCCCACAAACGCTTATTTAATTTAAAATCAGAAATAATTTCTATGAAATTTGCAAAATGTAAGACGAAAGTCTTTCATTAAATCTAAATATCAATAAATTAGACGAGTCGAGTGATCGTCAGCCTACATTAAAAGAACCGAAACGTGAAACGTATGTATTGGATCAGTAGCTGATGAGGTCCACCAATACTGAAATGTAGCGTACTGCTGTTGGCGTATAAATAGGATTAGAGTAGCGTGCAGAATAAAAAATAGTCATCAAATGTGATATAAATTGAGTGAGCTCGGAAATTTGTCATGTAATAATATCAAAAAATTATATTCCGATACTCAGTACTGTATCATATTTAATGACTTGTTGCAAGCAAAGTAATATCACCTTATTATTAGAGTTTCAAAGTTTCTTAATACTACAATAACAAATTTTCTTAGAACTTCATTATATTAAAATTATATCAATATTTCATATTTTCAATTTTCAGGAGAGAGTGTGAGACCATTCCGCGTGAATTATGTACGCAATCATTTTTAGCCAGACGCGGAAGAACGACGATAGCAGTAGCAAGTACCGTTTCGTCATCACAATGACTCATCAGTGCCAGATCCCTCCCACTGCTGGATACAGAGGAGGACTGGCAATCCTCCTCTGTATCCAGCAGTGGGAGGGATCTGGCACTGATGAGTCATTGTGATGACGAAACGGTACTTGCTACTGTTATCGTCGTTCTTCTGCGTCTGGCTAAAAATGATTGCGTTCATATTTTCAACATTGAAATTTTCAATTTTTTATATGGCATTTTGACTTAATTGAAATTTTCCTATATTGAGATGATAAACTGATTACAAGCTGATAAAAGCTGAAAATGACAATGGAATAAGCAATTTTAATTTTTGAAATTCGCTTCTGCATAAAAAAATTCCGACTGAGAACGATAAAAGATATCACTCCAATATGTACGATTTTGCGATTAAATTATATGCTGTAATATACTTGCTTAGTTGTGTATAGGGTTGACGAAAGTTTTTAAATTGATTTTGAATGTACACTTACCCTTCACATGTTCTATTATGTGCTAGAGCAGTATCCTTACAAACTCTAGCACAACCAGGGAATCATAGAACATATACTTTCTCACTGCTGTTAAAATAATACAGGATAAATAAAAACAGAATGGGTAATGCATTGAGAATGTACTTGATCAATGCGATACATCAGAAAGTATTTCTTGTAGAGATGAATAATTGATTTTATCGTGTGATATATCATCTATAACGCCATCCAATCGTCCGAAACATAATATTCATCAAGTGATCATTCCTTTAATACAAAACGCCTCATTCATATCAAGTGTCCTCCGTCTTAAACTTGTGTTTCCAGACTCTGACGCAGAGCCTTGTCTTCATTAAAAGGCAAATTTTCAGAGATAAAATTATTTATGCACGATTTAGCAAGTGTAAATTGCATTCAGTGATGACAACCAATAAAATTAAACACTTATTTTACTTAATTTTTAAGTAAATACGCTGACTAATATTCATATAATAGTAGATATAATAACAATATATTTTTCAATATATTTTTATAACAGCTATATAAATTTGACTATAAGCGCAATAGATTAACGACATAACTGTTGGTTTTAATATTATCAATATACTGGATTAGTTAAGTTCCTATCAGTTCTAATAAGATAAGGGAGAGATACATTGGTAAATGAAGAGTAAAATTTCCAACAAAAATATTTAATCTCAACGGAAGAATCACTACATAATTTACGACACTAGAACAGTGATGTTGTTTAAAGATTCCACAATTCGGTACATAGGTGATTTTGTCATAAATCTGGAAACATTGTTGATGTTAAAGGATGTGTTAACCAATCAATTCAACTGAGTCTACGTATTTAATATAATTATAAAATGAAAATAAATAAATAAAAATAATAATGATGCTAAATCAATAAATCAAAATTTTATAATTAGATAATAAATAACTAGAAATAAATTGAATAACTATAAATAAAAATAACTATAAATAAAAAGTTATCTTACAAAAAAATAACTATAAAGAAATATAAATAAAAATTGACAAATCACAAATGTAAGAATGCACTACTTCCTTATATATAAATAATATATGACTATCAGAGCCTACAAAATACGATAACACTTTAACGTAGATAGCCATCCAGATAATTTTTTTTATTTTTATATACTTTACTTGATGTACTTTCATCTTATCGAGATATCATCACTTAATGTGCATTCACGATATCGATATCATTTTTTGTAGCAGCACTTTGGTATAGATATAGCCCTAAAGCGTTGATCACAATATTAATACTCTTGCAAAGACTGGGCAGTTAATATTTTCTAAAATTCACAATGACTTATAAAAGCAAATTCCTGCAGTAAATGTAAACCTAAACAGAATTCAGATATAAGAGTAAGTTTCAGTGTTCGTATTTTTGCTTTGAACTTTTAATCCGTCACCGATAACGATGATTACTATGTGAAATGTTGAGCAATTGTTTAATATTGCATAATGTTAAGATGTAACTAAAGCTTCACAATTTCAAATTTTTAAAAACCTGTTTAAATCATCATGTCGTCAGTGTGAATGTTCTTGGTAAAATAGTCATTTGAAATATGACAGGAAAATAATTAAAGTTTTGATTACCGATGTTCAGAAATATAAATTTATATTGGGTTCATTAAGACACGCTTACAGTGTTTTAAAGAAAATAAACAAAGGCAAAATAGAAAAATGCAATTAAATAGAATTTAATTCAATTTGTTTCAAAAAGCGCTCCGAAGTCCAAATATTTGTGGTTAGAAAGTATATATTATAGCCACGCATAGTAGCGAGTAATCTAAGCGCATTTATTTCAGTATGGGTACATCCACCTACAAAGACAACTAGGACACATCGATCGGCAGGATTCATCTCTGTTGCCAGCATTTTTGTCAGTGCATGATGACGAAATGATTTCACAGTATCATTTGTTTGAAAACAGTCTCCAATATCTAACGCTAAATCATCTAGCATTGCCGGATTAAACAGTTGAAACTCAATCATTCTACACAGGATAGGTACATAATATCCGTCAAATACGCTACTTAGGACTTTTGCGTTCGCTTGCGCTTCAGCAATTGCGACCGAATTCACGGGGCCAGCAACGTTGAAATTGGAATTAGTACCGGAAAAGGATGAACTATTTCCATCAGTTGAAGTTGGTAGAATGCTTAGCTTGTGAATAATTGAAGAAAAAGTACCTTTCGAACTTTGATACTTTAAGATTTCTAATTTTTCCAACGATAAAAATAGCGGCAAGAAATGATAACCATGAGTAGAGAGGAAAAGTTTTCTTAATGTCTCAAAGTCAGAAAATGGTATTCCGTCGTAGCAAGTGGAAATCAGACACATTAATTGCATAGTTATTGCCCAGTCGAGTCGTCTATAAAGTCTATTCTGTATAAAAATAATGCTTTTTTCGTAATCTTTTCTCAATATCAAGTTTCTTTCAATTCTTAACTGATCTTTGAAATTCTGCTCCTTTTTGATCTGCATGACAAATTCTGAAAGTGCTAAATGCCTTTGAAGAAGTCGTTCCTTTTCAAGAAATTCCTTCACTTCTGTTTGTACTATAACCTTTATCTCACCTACGTTTTTTGATCGAATATTCTCTTTCTTTTTTGCCATTTCTTTGCGTAGGTATTCCGCGTATGATTTAATATTTCCAAATAGTCCAGTAACGTGTATATGGCGAAGCACACTAAATACGACATCATTTAAATTTGATAAAATCATCAGAGTTTCTTTGTCAATCGGGTCGATCTTTAGAACCGCGTTTGGTACACTTAAAATACCTGCGTTTATGTCAAAACATTCATCAATTAATCCTTCGTAAATCATCTGTGAAGAAAATAGTGTTGCATAATCCATAGATCTGTCTGCTATAATCAGATGGCCGATTCGATTACGAATCGATGTTGGTAGCGGACGATGATTTTCATCCTGAATATTTAGTTGCTGTTGTTCCTCCTGTAAAATACCCATTAGCTCGTAGACCTTCCTGCTTTTCGGACCTATCGTATATACTAAAGGTATTTTGCCAAAGGTTTGTTGAATATTTAGCAAGGCGCTGGATACTGTGGAAATCCATGATAGGTCTCCAGCGAGAAATACACGAGCAAAGAAATTGTCGATTTCCATTGATAATAAATCATCATCAAGACATATAAATTCCCAAGAAGGCAAAGAATGTAAAACCACATGGTCTAGAAGTCCTTCTCTTTCAATTAAATGTTTGGCACGAAATATGATGCGCGGAACACATATTATGTGAACCGTTTCAAATAATGATTTTGGGTTATCACTAATTAACTTGATTGTCTGCTGCAACGAGTTTGTACTGCATCTGATAAAGTATACTCGTACATATTTTGGCATTCCGACATTGTCATTGAGACGTACAATTTGCTTTACACCGGACTGTCTTAAAGCCTCTATATTCGTTATCCGATCAATTTTACGAAATAGCTCCTGTGATATTATTAATTCTTTATCTCCAGTAATAAATTTTATCAAGGAGAGAAATTCATCTTCTGCTCTGCTTCGGAAGCAGTTGAAATCAATTTTGTTCAACTGTTTTGTCGCTGTCATTATGATAGTTACTGCTGGCGTTTAAATTTTGTCGAGATCGTGTTTCAATACAGTTCTTTTCTATTATTAAAAAGCAACATATATTAATATCAATTTGCACACATTATTTGCTCAATAATTTGTGAATACCATGAAGAGCATCATTGAAAAAATGTGCTTGAGAAATATGTTAATAACAATTTATATTTAACAGACATTTATAATCTGACTTAGAAATAATATCTAAGTTTCTTGTTAAAGAATAATTTTGCACGATTGAGATTATTAAAAGTCGATGATAAATGAGCCACTGATAAATCACAAAAAATATAAAAATCTATATCAATGCTCAAGACTATTTGTAAAATTTAATAATTGCATGAATCGTTTTAGATAATTTAAATTTTTGGACATGAATCGTTTTAGACAATTTAAACGCTTATTTTGTTGATAAACAGTTATACAACGTATTTTATTGTTACACAAGAATCTAATGGAACAATAAATAATTCAAATAGTATTCGTGTTCAGTAAAATATATTAATTGTCTTCGCTGTTGAACGTAATTGCTGAACGGATAAAAATCGAAGTTATACACATTTTAAATAAACGTCGAGTTCAATTGAAAGTAGAGTTCATCATGTGACGACATTTATAAGCATTGAATTTGGAGAATGAAATTTTTAGCTTAAATTCTTAATTTCACTTTTAACTTAGTTCTGTAAGACATACAAATCAGTGATATATACATTTCATTATATGGATAAATTATTGTTTAAATAATTGACAAATTATAGAAAAATTATTGAAAATTTATTTATTGAAAATTTATCGACAATTCATCTTTATTAATAATTGTTTCAGTGAAATGAAAACGCGTGAATGTTTTATTAGAAAGATGATAAAATGCAAATAAACTATTAAATGAACTTATTCCGTTTTTACATATATAGATTTTAATGCAAGACTTATTCGTTAATAGTTCATCACTTTTTACATCCTTTGATGAATTAGGACAATGATTCCCAACCTAGCGTTCGCGAGCGCAGGTACGCCCGAAAATCAATCAGGATGCGCCCACTTGGAACAATATGTTTTTTATTTCTTTTATATTCCTTACAGCAATGAAAAATAACGACGTGCATTTAGTATTTTAAAAAATTGACCCTCATTCGCCCATCAGTATTATCTAAAAGCTCAAGTATGCCACCATTCCAAAACGGTTTTGAACCCATAAATTACGACAATAACTAGTATCTTAGGGATGTAGAACAGATAATGCAAGTACTGTTTAGTGATTACATTAGTTCCTTTACAAATTTTAGTTAGGGTGACCACTTTAAACTTAAAAAGGAATTTCTATCTAAGTTAAGCAATTAAATCATGTTTTTATATCAATCATTTAATCCGCATTTTACTTTATTTCATCAATGCTTAAAGAGAACTAAAAAATTGCTCATACATAAAGCGTTCATTTGCTCAATATATTTCGATCCAAGGGTATCAAGACAGATACTGTTCGTATCTATCGATTGTCATATAAAATTAAGATTAAGTAGACGTTATTTACGTAACTCCGAGTGCAGTTCTATCATCACGTTTACTTCTGCTTGTTTCTAAAATCGTTATCATCAATGACTTGTTAATATTCATATTGTTTGCTTTATATTTGATCTAAGAAGGATTCAATCATAAAGGATATTTACTTTGAAAATTCGACTTTGGCAGAGTTTTACTTAGGAAGCAGCTCTCTTATTATTGGCAAAAATGTGAGTCAATACGTCTTTTTATGCTTTTAACTTTCAAACTTTTAGTGTTTTATATTTTTACCTTTCATCTTATTTTCCTGACCCGAGAGTAGTTTGTGCTGTAACTAGTATCTTTAACCTAAATGTTGTATAAATGACATTGTTTTGTTAATTTAGTTATTTTAAAAGATATTTAATAATATTTCCATTAAAAGGTATTTTAATACTTAATTTTATTGTCCCTTATTAAGTTCAATGTGCTCTTATATTGTGTAGAACGCTTAAACATAGAGAACAATAAAAAAATAAGAATATATTGTTCATAAACTTTCGACTATTCCAATATTCCTTTTTAAGTGTTATGCTTCAACATAACAGGTGAAAAGAACTTAAAAACATAAAGGATTTATGAAAAAAGACAAAAAAACATAAATGGCTCTAAAAACAGAACACTTCAACGACAGTGATTTATTCTGCATTTACTTCTAACAAGAATCTCGATATTATTCCTGTCAATTCCTGATTATTCCCGTCAAATCCAGATTATTCCTGCCAGTTTCAGATTATTTCTGTCAGTTCCTGAATATTCCTGTCACTTCTAGATTATTCATGTCTGTTACAGTTATTCCTGTCAATTCCAGGTTATTCCGTTCAGTACCATATTATTCATGTTAGTTCCGCTCGCTACATTTACGGAAGAGTGAAATTTTCTGATTTAAATTAACTGATTACAATTGAGCTTAGCTATCTGAACACAATTCAATTAACTAATTACAATTACAAAGGATCTCACACGAAAGAAGATAAAAAATTCTAACCCAAACAGAGATTGTGAATGGTTAAAACGAATAAGTTGAAATCAAGGATTTGGATTTATTTTTACGTGGCAAATGCGCGATGACCGACGCTTACGTGACCGCAACAAAAATTTAAGTAATGTGTAGAGAAGGTGAGAACGGAGGAGGTATTCGAACGTCGTATAGAAGGGAGCGCGAAGGAAGTCGAGATAACTGATTCCAGGCGAAGGGACGGGAGCCATGAAAGGGTCGGATACCGTAGCATTCGACTTGTCGTGATACAAATTTAAGTGTTGCAGTTCATTTGCTTTTGTCCATGGCTTCAAATCAATGTATAATTAATATCTCTGGTTATCACTTATATAGGTCTTCTTAATGTATTTGTTTGTAATAAGTTATTACCCCGCTTTTATTGTCACAAAGTAGCTCTCATAATAGTAAGAATGTTATTCATCATAGTATCTATTCTCGGCGTATATCATTTGATAGGTCTTGTTGTGTACTTTTATCAAACCTAATCGAATACGGAGTCATTAACAACGACTCACGTATTCCGCATGATGTGAACGCTGTTTAATCAATTATCGCATGTTTCGCAAAACTGCACTGCCACGGTTCAACGGGATTTTGGGGTTTTAATTCTCTTTCATTTTGGAAAAATAAAAAAGAAAGTCGGCGTCGCATACTCAAGGTTTTTCTTGCCACTACCAAAATGTGTTCTCTTATTTTACATAACTGGAATCTGCGAATGGGATTAAATATTCTCTTTTCGAAAGACTTATCTCCTGAGGATTAAAAAGTTGTTAATTGCTAAGGTGAGTTTTTTGAGCGTCGTAGGAATGCTGAAGAAAATCTTATAATCCGAAATTATCAGGTTGTGCGGTGAAGATTCTTCGATTTTTTTATCAACAACATTCGAGACATTACGCTACAGGGTATCACACATTTTTGTGTCGAACGCACCTTCGCTCAACTGAAGACTGTAACTCGCTACTAATTGTCGATAATCCGAATTTATCATTGCTATTTGAATATATGAATTCTCTAAAATCCTTTGTCGATAAGATGCCATGCAAATCTACCAACAACGGCCTTTACATACTCTATTTCAATGTTGTTAGCCTTTTTACACAAGTTAGATGAAATCAAATCAATCTTGAAATTCTTGACATGCTATTTTTTACTGAAACTTACTCAAATTGTAATGTGTTTAACTCTAAAACCGGGATTCATGATTATACTGTAATTCATTAAAAAACATTTATTTTTACGTGGCAAATGCGTGGGTACTGAAGGTGGGTACTGAGGCGGTATTTGAATGTCATAAAAGAGGGAGCGCGGCGGACGTCGAGGAGGAGCTTAGTTTAGGCGAGTGGGACGGCGACGAGGAAGGATCAAAGACCGTAGTTGTTAGAGTAATTGGGAACGTGGAGTAAGATGGAATGACGGGAAAGCAGTAATAAAGAGTTGGGGCGAGTGTCGTCTAAGAAAGGGAGGTTGATGAACGATGGGGAGCCGACAGCGATGAGATTAAAAGTTACGAGAAGAAGGGAGAGTTTGATGCAAATGTGGATGATGGGCCAGGAAAGTTGGGCAAGATATGTGGATGAGTGGTCAAAGCGACAGGAACGTATGAGCATTTAAACGGCGGAGTTGATGATGCGTTGTAGATGTAGGATAATATATTTTGAGGAATTGGCGAAAAGGCGAAGGCAGTAATCGATTTTAGGGGAAAGGAGCGATGAAAGAAAAGACATACAGGAACGGAAGTCGATAAGGGACGGATACGGCGGATATAACGGAGAATTAAGTTATACGAGCAGACCTTGTCACGGACGAAGGTTTTAAGGGAAAGGTGATCATCGAAATGAGATCCTAATTAAGTGAGATTGTGGACTATGGGAATGATTGATGAGGCAAAAGTACATGGGATGAGATATGTTAGATTGACGGGAGAGGATCCACATTATTTTAGTCTTGTCTGGGTTTAGAACGAGACGAAGATGGGAGAGACGTTTGTAGATAGAAGAAAGACAGTTTGAGGCAGAAATGCCGATATCGTGTATGCGATGGGTGAATTCATGATCATATATGAGGATGTCATCGGCGTTTTGTATGACTTTAAATGAGTAAGGTTTGTGATCGATAAATCTCCAGAGTTGGCGGTGTAGATGACTATATACGTGATAATCTTATATATGATGTAATTGAGTCTTGTATTGACAATTACGGAAATGAAATGTTATGG
This sequence comes from Pomphorhynchus laevis, assembly GCA_012934845.2. Taxonomy (NCBI): domain Eukaryota; kingdom Metazoa; phylum Acanthocephala; class Palaeacanthocephala; order Echinorhynchida; family Pomphorhynchidae; genus Pomphorhynchus; species Pomphorhynchus laevis. Next base: position 45,009 of record WNNJ02000903.1, on the reverse strand, counting down.
TTTGAAGTGACAGATGAACGAGGTAAGGTATATCGCCTTTGCATTGTTTATCGTAGTCCTCGGTCAAATACATCTCTTATTATCAAGTCGTTGAAAGTTCAGTGTTCTAATGTTGTTGATACCTTAATTTGCGAAGATTTCAACACTACAAATATCGATTGGGTCTCTTATACCGCATGCCAGGAATGTGATGATAAATCATTTATCTTACTTGATACAGACAATATTGTTCTTACTTTATGATGATGTTTTTTCATTTCATTTTTTTATTTCACTTTTAACTTCGATGTTAAGCCTCCCTACAAGTTTCGTCTTCTTTCGAAGTTGATATACAATAAGAATATTTTTTAAGGAGATAGATTTATTTAAAGCAAGAACAAAAAACATTAATGATTAAAAGCAGAAACATTCAAAACATTTATAATAATTTAAAAATACCAATATAAACAAATAATAATAAATAAACAGTAATATAAAAATTTTAAGTTAAAAGTTTTGATTATAATAAGCTGATCACAATTGTCAATTAAGGTAACAATCAATTAACTTATCAATCAATTAGATTTAGTTAACAATCAATAAACTATATGAACTTATAATTAACTTGTAGAATATTATTATTAATAATTATTATTAATACATAAGACAAAGCCCGTGGGCTGTTTAGTCTGCTCACATAGAAAGATAGACAGACCAAAACAAAAAAAGAAAGAAAAAAAAACGAGATTAAATTGTTGAAATTATCGTTGATCTGACGGGTATGCTATTCGGATAGTTTGCTGATCAGGATGTCGTATCCATTCTAATAATTTTCGATTGAATATATCAATGTCATGGATAGATATTAAAAAGTCCGGTAACATGTTCCACACGCCTACAGCTCGATGCGAGCTATTAGCTCGCATCGATGACTATGTCCTCGATGACAGGCACGATGATTCAAACTTACAAAATTTATTTGATATCCGTCATAACCTTAATGATCTTTTACAACGCTACCAAATCTAAATAGATTAAACGTGACCGGATAGAACACATGCCTAGCATTCTTAGTCTCTCCGCATAAGGAAACTGTGCAACTCCTTCACATAATCGAGACCCTCGTCTTAATATATTATCAAGTGAATTGATTTCCTCGTTAGTGCACGGAAGTGATGATTGAGTACTGTACTCAATGTGAGGACAGGCCATTGCGTTGTACAGTAGCTTAAAACAGCCTGCTGGCAAATATTTGGAGCAATTCTTCAATAAGTAAAGAATACTTCACTATTTTGAACATATTCTGTATGTGTTCATACGAGTCTTGAAAGAATATTGAACAATTGTGCCAAGGTCATATGTGATTCGCTCTAGATACAATGTTATCGCCTAACATGTAATCAGCATGTATGTCACTCCGACCAAAACGAAAATGGACACATTTACCTACATTTATTATTACTCCTGTCCGTTTACTCCATTCGTGAATAATTTTTAAATATTGCTTTAATACAGTAATGTCGCTTTTCGATGTAATTTAGGACAAGATTTTAAGGTCATCGGTAAAAGCCAAATACGGACAGTGTAGCTGTTTTAACAATGTGTTTAGATAAATGTTGAAAATTAGTAGACCTAAGACAGTACCTAATGTAAGTGAACGTGGTGATGATAAGCTCAATCCAACGCAAACACGATAAGAGCGTTGCGTTAAGAATGCGTGGAGCCAGTTTACAATAATTGGATTTATTTTACAGTTCAAAAGCACTTCGATGAGATTTTCATGACGTATACGATCGAAAGCCCTACTAAAGTCAATAAAGACACAGTCAACTACTATCCTGTTAGACACGCCATTAACCCACGCCTCCCTAGCATAAAGTAAATTAGTTAAGCACGATCGTCCAACGGTGAATCCATGTTGATATGGGTTTATCTGATTTGATTGACGCAATAAGTTCACAACATACCTATAGATTATCCGTTCGAAAATTTTACTGGCAATACTAGTTAAGCTCACTGATCTTTAATTTTCAGGATTGTACATAGCACCCTTAAAAACCGAAACTACAATTGCGCATTTCTAGTCCGGTGGTATTTCGCATTTATCAATTGACATTTGGAGAGTTCAGTTAATGTCACAGTTAGCATGGATCTTCAAGCTCTAAGCAGAAAGGGATAGATGTCATTAGGACCGGGAGATGAATTGATCGATAATCGAGCTAGATCATCATAGACAGAAGATTGTGAAACTGTGAAATGCCCCAACGGCAACAAATTGCTTATCCTAATATTATCATTATCGTTATTTGTGAAGTTCATAGCACTAAACCTAAATGAATCTGCGAATGTCTCCGAAATATCTGACTGCGAATTAACCAGCTGTTCACCATACTTTGAAGACGATATGAGAGGTCTTACACATTTATTTCTACGAGTATATTAATAAAATAACTTTGGATGGGAATTAATGGAATTGATTAGTCGACGTTCATAGATTATGCGTTTGCGAGATCTAGCCCTGATACACTGATTTCGACATGCATTGTACTTATATCGAAGTGATGAGTCTAAGCGACATTGTCTGTACAATTTATTACGTCGTCTTCAATTCAATACAATTTAATTACAATTCAATACAATCCCATTATAAATCAATTAAAATTTAATACAATTCAATTACAATTGTCAGTTAATCTCGTACACTTAGTAAATGGTTCGGAGTAAATCTTCGTGAAGAATTATGTTGTGCTTGTAATGGGCTCGCCTCGAGATGTGTGAAATGTAAATGTGGAAAATCCAAGATGCCTTGTTTCAATTGCCGTGCAACGAAGTATAAAAACATATGCGTGCGTGTAAAACGTTCAAGTGCTAACAATTCAAGAAAATAAAACGAACAATAACGGTGTTAAACATCTAGTAAACCCATGAGCGATGATTACATTTGTGACACCCAAAGTAAATGAGCAGATAAAAGTTTAACTTTATGTAAAGCTTTTAATGAGATAAGTAATTGGAGACCAAACACTTTTAGATTACCACGCTGTAGTGAAAGTAGGATATTTATAAATAAAGCTTCAAAGCTATTTGTTCAGTAGGAACTTCTAATTATATTAATAGTTCAGCACTTATGTCGATAACTGTTATTTGCCAATGTATTCTCCAACGTATTCCCACAAGAAAAATTTCAGTGTCACACTAAATCTTAGATTAAATCTTTGGACAAGTGGAAGACTGAATGAAATAATGTTATAAGCTAAAAGATTGCAACAATTTATATCCAATACTAGAGAAATTCATAATAAATCGTGGCCGTTTACGTTTCAAAAACTGATAAAACCAGGGAAAACTGTTCAGGCTATGCGAGTAATTGATCCTGATTACCAATAGGTGAGAGTGCTAAAATTAAGTGAGAAAATAAATTACGAGGGAGTACGAGAGATTTTAGGGGACAAACATCCACAGTTAGTTAGTATCGCAAATTAAGTAATTGTAAATTCCACATACCGGACATGCTTAACGTTTTATATAGGATGCTTTGATGAACTATATGCTGAAGAATTGTTGAAGCACGACGTACAATAGGTTCCACTGGACCATCTGGAGTTGACTCACTTCAGTGGTTACCACTGCTTACGGAATATGGTGAAGATTCTAAACAATAAGACCCCCTGTCAATGATTTGTTTGCACCCACGTCGATTCTATTAATGATAAACATCACTTCTCGTTTGCCAAATGCATTTCAATGTTAGTATGCAGATAATGTAATTTTTGTCGGTACGGTTTCTGAAGCAGTCGAAATCGGGAAAATGCAATAAGTTATTAAAGCCTAGCGTTATATCAGAACAATCTAATTATTTTACTAACACTGGAATTAACATCACAGAAGAAGGTATAGATTTACTTGGTTATTTTATTGGCATTGATACATTTGCTTATACAAAAGTGTTCAAGAAAATAAGTAAGATGGTGATAATTTTAGAGCGGTTGGCTTAAATTGTCATTTCCCATCTTCAAATAGTTTACTGTACGTGCATTTTACCTTCTACACAGATAGACACATCTTATCAGGACCTGTGAATTCAAAGGAGAATGGTTCAATGATCTGGTGGATATCCTATTGACAAAGTTGTTGACATCAATAACGGAACTAAGAAACATTTCGAAGCTGATAGGTTTCATTTTTGCACTTCCGATAAACATGACAGATTAGGGTTGCTGAATATTAACGAGCAAACAGTGTATAAATATGATCGCTCAAACAAAATGATTTATCTGTTCGATGAGTTTCATTCCGTAAAGGACGTACGAGTCTTGCAGGATAGGATTTCAACAAATGAAGATTCTACTAACAGAACGAAGTTTAATATATCAAGTATAATGGATAATGTAAACACTATCTCTAAAAAAACTTTGTTATTTGCTATAGAAATGGGGTTTGTTCTGGCTTTCAATGCGTCCATTGACTGGAAAGAGATTTTGTCCTAGCCCATAGCAATTTCGTGATGTACATTCACTGCGTTTTGGTTGGGATCCGATCAGTGTGTCAAAATGTATTTATGGGGAGGATGTTATTGTAACACATTCGCCTTTATGTAGGCACGGTAGAGTCACCTTCATTTATCATGACATAATACGTAAAACAATTTGCCAATCATTGGAGGAAGTTTGTAATGGAATACATGCTGAACCAGTATTATCTCCAGTATGTAATCATGTGATCACGAGTTCTTCAACTTCGATTGATCACCACGCATGCCTTGATATGTCATGCCTAGGGTTGTTTGTGAGTTCACTTGAGCGGTCCTTAATGGATGTTTTAATTTTCAACTTATATACCCAATCTTACTGTCCCAAAAACACCTGTAAGTACATACGAATATCACGAGGAAAGAAAAAGATTAAAAATCTCGAACGTGTTTATAATGTGAATCAATGCGGATTTATATCTATGATTTTTTCATCTCGGATGGTACCGCAAAAGCTGCAGCTCATGTACTAAGAAGAATTATATATTTAAAATCACAGATTCATTTAAAATACGATCACTGCATAACCACGATTTGACAGAAAGTTGAAGTAGCGTAGCTAAAAGCCAATTCATTATGTTTGCGTGATTTAAAATCTCGCTGAAGTTGGCAGCATTATCTTTTTAGTGAGCATTATTTATAAGGACATATTTAAAGGTATCCTTGTAATTATGTTTAATTTTTAGTATAAAAACAATAATATTTTTATTTTTTAAATATAAAACTTGTCAGAAAATAATAGAGACAGAAAATACAAATTGTAGATGATAGGATATATATATATGATTGTCGTAGCACTTTCCTTATTTGTATTCTTGGTGAACCCTTAATGTCTGTCGCAATCGTAATACTATCCATACTAATTTAGCTATCAATACTAAAATATTTGCTTTAATGATCGTGCATTCTACATAGTCGTAATGCTTAGAATATGTATATTATAGGTGTAATATGTGATATTGATGATGAGGTATATAGTAGGGGCATTAAAATTGCGCTTGAAATGTCTCTTAAAAATATATTACAAATGGCAACGTGTTTTGATAAACTTAGAATTTCCAATATTTCGTATTAACTTTACATTTCTATTAATCAAACAATTTAGGACGCCTTCATAATACCATTAATTTGTGAATGGTATTAAAAAAATAGTCAAAAAATAGTCAGAAATGGTCAAAAAAACGTATGATCGATTTCGTGAAATATTGATAAGTCGTATCAGTTTTATTGAAGGCTCGCTAAAGCACGATTAAGAAAATCATCAAAGCACGATTAAAAACAAGGATTGTTGGAGCACCGAACGACATCTTGCGAATAGTATTCGCAAAAATACAAAAAAACGATCGTCAAATTTTGTTAGACCACAGTTGCAGATACGATATGCATGTTTTTGAAGGAATTCAATGAGTTGACTCAATATATACTTAATAAAAAAATAACTGATCCTTATCATCTTTTTTATGTTGGAACCAGATCAACAAACACAAATTTGTTTTTATATTTCACTAGTTGCTGCTAGTGGAATCATCAGAAATTCTAAAAAGATAAATTTACACAAATTGAGGATTAGAAAAAATGTATATAATTATGAATTAATGAATCTTGTAGTATATTTCATATTTTATCAAAATATGGAACTTAGAAAAATAAAAAATATAGAATTTTAAGGATATAAAAAATATTTTTTTTAATTTACGTAATAGGAATAATCGCTGATTGCATGACTTTTATATAGCGTTTGTGTTTATCAAGTGCTGTTGTTAGATATTGTGAGCTCTAATATATTTTAAGGTGAATCACTTAATCAAGGTAAACTCCATTACTAGACGAATCACAATATTTCTGCGCTTTTTAAAGAAAGACCAAGATTCGATACATTTTCATGTATTCAAGATTAACTTATTGACTTCATTTTAAAAACATTTTAGGATTATATGAATAATGAATATGTCAACATCTATTGAGAATTAAACAAGTAAAATCTAATTGAATAAAAAGACCAAATTGAATAACTTGTAAAACATAAGCCCGGCGCGAAAGAATGACGACTGCGTTTCGTCATCACAATGACTCATCAGTGCCAGATCCCTTTCACTACTGGATGCAGATGAGGACTGGCAGACGGCAATCAATGAATGAATCAATGTGGATGATGTACTAGAAAATTTTCTACTAACATCATAGAGTACTAAATCAGTACTACAGCTTCACCAAAAAGGATTATTAGCAAAAGCACTGGCAAATGCCAGCGCAGGTCTCTTTAATATCGGCTAACTTTTATTTAAGGAGAGTGAGACCATTCCGCGTGAATTTCTTGTAAAACATGTAAGCCAGACGCGAAAGAATGACGAATGCCGTTTCGTCATCACAATGACTCATCAGTGCCAGATCCCTCCCACTACTGGATGCAGAGGAGGAATGACTCATCAGTAGTGGAAGGGATCAGGCACTGATGAGTCATTGTGAAGACGAAATGGCATTCGTCATTCTTTCGCGTTGGGCTTACATGTTTTACAAGAAATTCACGCGGAATGGTATCACTCTCCTCAAATTAAATAAAAAGCAGAAACATGCAATATTCTTTACAAAGATAGCCATCACTGTTATGTTGTTAGTTGTTCGTGTATGGACGAAGTTGTATACGCTGATCACTAAATTGCCGATAATTTGACTATTGTTGTTTTAACCTCACAGCCTCTTTACGAATTTAAGACATCTTTATCTCCATAATCATTGGCGTCATCAATTAACAATGTAAACATGACAATCAATCATAAACATGCATTTTTAAACGACAAAAACTCTAGCCTAATCTTTGTTAACTAATTCATTATATAATTGACTGTTATTTCAATAATATGTTGTAAACTTTAGAGAGCAGAAGAAAACTATCTAAATATATTATAAAATATAATAGATTTGTATTTTTTAATAGTACAGGTTTATTTAAGTAATTATTGTAAATATACATTCACTTACAAGTTCACTAAATTATCGTCAATTGTATTAAAATAAGATACACTAGATTAAATAAGCTAACTGAGTCTACGTATTGTTTTATAATTATAAAATAAACAAAACATAATAATGCTAAATCAAAATTTAATAATTAAATAATAAAATTAATAATTGTTTTTAGATTTTCTATAATTTAAATCAAGTTAAAAAATAAAAATAAAAAATAAAATTTAAAATAAACGTCATTTTTATGAATTGACTAATAAATAACAGACGTTGTATCAGAATAAGAATTAGAGGTCATCAGGAGGAACTGCTATGCTATCAGGTTTCGGCCCCTTACTCCTCTACCCAACATAGCAGCGGGGCCAAATACATGCTAATGATGTATTTCCTCTGAAATAACTATCTAGTATCTTATTCTAATGCAAAGTATATTATTTATTATCCATCCATAAAAATTTGCCACTTAAGAGTTTAAATTTATTCTTTATATTATTGTGTTGATTTATATATTTTACTATTTTCTGCTTGATGTTATTTTTATAGTAACCTAGTTTAAAATATGTATCTATTAAATTATTTAAATGATTTTGAAGAAAGCCAATATCATTACATATTGTTGCAATTCTTAAAATTTCATTATTTAATGTATTATATTTTATATTATATGGTATGCATGAATGCTCATGCAAAAATATGTTTCTTGTAAATTTAAATATGTCATCTTTACGATATAAATTAATAGTAGTTTTAGTTAATGTTAATTTAATGTTCATATCTAGATATACATCTTCTTTATCATTAATATTGGTTTTGTTAAGAATAAGGCTTTCTGGATAAATGTGCTCACTAATTGAATAAAAATTATTAGAATTAAATACACATATAACATCAATGTATCGAAACATATATTTCATATATTTATATTGTTTAGATTTAGTTTTTACACAGTTATGAACAAATTCATATTCTATAAAGCTTAAAAACAAGTCAGCTATAATTGGGCTACTATTACCACCCATTGAAACACCTTTTACTTGTCTAAATATAGATGTCCCTACTTTTAAATAATTTTGATTTATCAAAATATTTAAGGATTCTATTAATTCAATTTTAACCATATATTTATATTTATTTGATGGTTTAATTTTTGTTAGATAGGCGTTATAATTATTATAACATATATATGTATATCTTTTTCCGAATATAAGGTTAATTAATTTTAATAACACTTCTTTAATATCTACTAAATCTAGATTTGTATAAAGCGTACTAAAATCGTATGTGTTTATATTTTGAAAATTTATTCCTTTTGCCTGTTCTAAAAATTCGTTTGTAGAATTAATACTGAAATAGTGTTTTATACCAGTATTAATTTCGATTACCTTGCAATATTTTTTAAAATGTGCTTTAATTACTTTAAGTATTTTATTCATATAGACAGAAAGTGGTTTTAATGTACATTTAAACGCACTACATATGAACCTAGGTTTTATTGGATTTTTATGTAATTTTGGATTCCAATATAATATAGGTATAGTTTTATTATCTAATTCAACCTTTATACACTTTTTATCCATTATAGAACAGTGACTTGTAATAATTGTTTCTAAACTCAACTCACTACGTTCATATGCTGGATTTACATTTAAATCATTAGAATTAACCTCTTTCATTAGTATATCATAATAAAGCTTTTTGCAAATGAAGACAAAGTTATTACTAGCTTTATCAATAGTTGTTATTATATAGTTATCCTTTAATTTAGTAAGTTCTTTATACATATCTTTATTAATTTTATCTTTCCTTTTATAATTGTTTGTTATTTTCATTTTATTTTTAATTTTATCAAATATATAATCTTTCCAAATTTTTATCTTAGATATATTCGAGCTTTCACTATTAATCAGCTTACTAAAGTAATCATTTAAGTTATTATATAACGAACTGTAAATTTTATTTTTGTCGTTGTTATTATTTAATCTATATTTATACCCTTTTGATAGCAGCTTTCTTAATTCACAATTTTCAATTAATTCTAGATTATGGGTACATATATGTTCATTTATTTTATCAAAACTAAGACTTTTACAATTGCATTCTGTTTCCATTATGCTTCCAATATTATCGTTACATATTGATTTTAATTCTTTATTATAATTACAAATTTTTACGTCCTAATGGTGGTAGGAGTTTATACCTTATTTTAGGAATATATTTACTTAAATCTGACCCTTTTATGTCTTTACTTTTCGAATTATTTAAAAGTCCGGCTATATTTATGTTATCTATACATTTATTAATGAAGTTTATGGTTAATGTATATTTTCTATTGTTATTATTTACATTTATTGTACGATTATAGTATTTTGTATTACAATAACTGTCTATTATACAACTTAGCCTATCATAGTCGTTAATTAATTTTTGATTTATTGAACATATGATATCTTTAGAAAAACTTCTTATATTTACATAATGATATTTTAGCTTATTATCACTTAAAAGTTGTTTTAATATTTCTAATTGTTCATTTATATACATATCATTTTAATATTTTTAACTCTATTTTTCCTATTCCTTTTATCACCATGACTTCTTGGTTTGCGTTTAACCGGATTATTATAATATAGTTGTTTATTATGTATTATACTACTTCTGCCAATTCCTTGTACCACGTCATTCAATCCTAATGGGTACATGGAATTAAGCGTTTTAATCCAAAAATCTTTTTTTTCTAATAGTTTTTGATTTAATATTGAAATGTTTTCTTCGATAATATGTTCTAAAATAAATAATTTACAGTTTTTAATATCATGTCCTATTAATATCATATGTTTATGAAATATAGTTTGACTATTATGCTGTATATTATATATGTGTTGCCTAAACCTAGTTTTTAACATTTGATATGTTTTTCCTATATATTGCAATCCACATGTGCATTGTATTAGATACACTACACCTGCGGTATTGCAGTTACAATTATTATTAATATTTAATGAAAAACGTTTGTCGTATTACTTACGATACAATTATTATTTATAACATCACAAACAATACAATTTTTTCTGTTACATTTAAAAGATCTAAAATTGAAATCATTGGTACTTACGTATTTTTCCAATATTGTTGAGTACATTTACCTTTAAGTCATAATGTTTAACGTTGCTTTTTCGGTGTCGCCACCTAGTTTAGTTGACTCAGACTAAACTTACAACGGGCCATCCAGCAGCATCTGACAGGGGGCTGCCCTGCTTAACGCGGTTGCAGGCTGGAACAAGATCTATAAAGATCTACCTACCTTCACTCCACGCGCTACGCGACCTAGCTATTGGCCATTACCTGGTCTCTTAAACGTGATCACGTGAAGCAGTTTACATTTTAAAGTGTAAACACCTTGGGATGCAAACTTCTCCCTTTTTTAAGAATTAATAATTCATGCTTGTTTGAAAATAAGAAAAAATAATAGTAAAGTCGTAACCAATAATACATAGTTTCAGTATTTCTGACAGAGGTCATATTACCGGGAAAACAAAGTCCACAGGTCAATAATAACATGTCAGTAGAACAAATTAAATCAGCTAACTGAGTCTACGTTTTGTTTTATAATTATAAAATAAACAAAACATAATAATGCTAAATCAAAATTTAATAATTAAATAATAAAATTAATAATTGTTTTTAGATTTTCTATAATTTAAATCAAGTTAAAAAATAAAAAATAAAATTTAAAATAAACGTCATTTTTATGAATTGACTAATAAATAACAGACGTTGTATCAGAATAAGAATTAGAGGTCATCAGGAGGAACTGCTATGCTATCAGGTTTCGGCCCCTAACTCCTCTACCCAACATAGCAGCGGGGCCAAATACATGCTAATGATGTATTTCCTCTGAAATAACTATCTAGTATCTTATTCTAATGCAAAGTATATTATTTATTATCCATCCATAAAAATTTGCCACTTAAGAGTTTAAATTTATTCTTTATATTATTGTGTTGATTTATATATTTTACTATTTTCTGCTTGATGTTATTTTTATAGTAACCTAGTTTAAAATATGTATCTATTAAATTATTTAAATGATTTTGAAGAAAGCCAATATCATTACATATTGTTGCAATTCTTAAAATTTCATTATTTAATGTATTATATTTTATATTATATGGTATGCATGAATGCTCATGCAAAAATATGTTTCTTGTAAATTTAAATATGTCATCTTTACGATATAAATTAATAGTAGTTTTAGTTAATGTTAATTTAATGTTCATATCTAGATATACACCTTCTTTATCATTAATATTGGTTTTGTTAAGAATAAGGCTTTCTGGATAAATGTGCTCACTAATTGAATAAAAATTATTAGAATTAAATACACATATATCATCAATGTATCGAAACATATATTTCATATATTTATATTGTTTAGATTTAGTTTTTACACAGTTATGAACAAATTCATATTCTATAAAGCTTAAAAACAAGTCAGCTATAATTGGGCTACTATTACCACCCATTGGAACACCTTTTACTTGTCTAAATATAGATGTCCCTACTTTTAAATAATTTTGATTTATCAAAATATTTAAGGATTCTATTAATTCAATTTTATCCATATATTTATATTTATTTGATGGTTTAATTTTTGTTAGATAGGCGTTATAATTATTATAACATATATATGTATATCTTTTTCCGAATATAAGATTAATTAATTTTACTAACGCTTTTTTATTATCTACTGAATCTAGATTTGTATAAAGAGTACTAAAATCGTATGTATTTATATTTTGAAAATTTATTCCTTTTGTCTGTTCTAAAAATTCTTTTGTAGAATTAATACTGAAATAGTGTTTTATACCAGTATTAATTTCGATTACCTTGCAATATTTTTTAAAATGTGCTTTAATTACTTTAAGTATTTTATTCATATAGACAGAAAGTGGTTTTAATGTACATTTAAACGCACTACATATGAACCTAGGTTTTATTGGATTTTTATGTAATTTTGGATTCCAATATAATATAGGTATAGTTTTATTATCTAATTCAACCTTTATACCCTTTTTATCCATTATAGAACAGTGACTTGTAATAATTGTTTCTACACTCAACTCACTACGTTCATATGCTGGATTTACATTTTAATCATTAGAATTTACCTCTTTCATTAGTATATCATGATAAAGCTTTTTGCATGTGAAGACAAAGTTATTACTAGCTTTATCAATAGTTGTTATTATATAGTTATCCTTTAATTTAGTAAGTTCTTTATACATATCTTTATTAATTTTATCTTTCCTTTTATAATTGTTTGTTATTTTCATTTTATTTTTAATTTTATCAAATATATAATCTTTCCAAATTTTTATCTTAGATATATTCGAGCTTTCACTATTAATCAGCTTACTAAAGTAATCATTTAAGTTATTATATAACGAATTGTAAATTTTATTTTTGTCGTTGTTGTTATTTAATCTATATTTATCAGAGGAAATACATTTCAGAGGAAATATTACATATGATTACAAACTATACATATCAGAGGAAATATTTTTATCAGAGGAAATACAAAATTGAATTCCTATGATGATTGTATTTTCTTCTATGGAGAATTTTATGCAATTTCCACTATGCAATTTTCTTCTATGAAAAATTGTATTCTAATACAATTTTCCACTAAATTGTATTAGAATAAGATACACTCGATAATCAAATTTCATTAGATGAAATACGTCATTAGCATGTATTTGTCCCCTTGGTGTTATGCCGGATCGAGGAATAAGTTTCGAAACCTGATTACATAGCAGTTCCTGATAACCTATAATCTTATTCTGATACATCAGTTATTTATTAGTCAATTCATAAAAATTTACTTTTATTTTAAATCACACTTTTTTATTTTAACTTTATTGATGTAAACTATATAAAATCTTATACAATAATTATTTATTTTTATAATTGTTTATTATTTAATTATTTATTATGCATATTTTATTTAGCATTATTTTTAATTTATAAATAATATAAAATAAATAAACTCAGTTAATGATCTGATATTTAAAGAGCGGATGCATATAACTGCAGGAAAATATTGTAATTGTTTTAATTTTTTGAATTCCATCATAAGAAGTCATCGGCAGTTGAAATGAACAATATTGAAAATATATAACATGAACAGTCTGAATGTATTACCATTGCTTGAACATCAAATAAAATGTCGACGGAAAATGAAAACAAATAGAATTCATGTTAATGGAAATCAAAACCATAGCAAAATTCTTTCTTCGCTAATTACAGTATCACATACTGTAACCATACTGCATCTTCAACCACTCGAATTTTCCCCGATCGCGCCCCTTCTGAAATCGCTCAAATCTCTTCAGCCCGCATCAAAAAACGCCGTCGCGAGGAAAACGGCGAAACATCACTCTCCATCCGAAACATAGACGGAAATTTTCAAGTTGTCCACACCCGTCCAAAAATTCGATGGCGCTCCATCTCTCCTATGTGTCTTCTCCACTAGACTCTTTCGCCACAGCACACGGTTTCCGCCTCGGTCTCCTCAACACTAGATCTATTCTCAATAAATCCGATCTTATCCTCAACGTATTCACCAAGCAGTCAATCGATCTCTTCTGCCTCACCGAATCCTGGCACTCAGATTCCGACGACCTTTACATTCTCCTTCTGCTCTCTGCCGGTTGCTCCCTAGTCGAATCCGCCCGCCCCTCAGCTCATGCCCTTCTAAATCCTCTAATCATGGCGGCATCGTCGCATTCGCGCGTCACCCAGCGTCTCTTCGCAAAATCAATCCCCCTTTCAGTCCTTGCTCTTTTGAGTTGCTCACTTGTCGTTATTCTAACCCGATCACTCTAGATCTCGCCATTGTATACCGTCCTGGTTCATCAGCTCCTACAGCCTTATTTTTTACCGAACTCGCTGACCTCCTTTCTCATTGTTCTTTGTCCTCAATCCCTTCACTCGTTCTAGGCGACTTCAATATCCGCCTAGACCGCCCCTCTTCCACAGATTCCATCCGCTTCATCAACATTCTATCCAACTACAATTACAAACTAATCTCCACTGCCCCCACACATATACTTGGTGGGGCACTCGACATCATCGCTGTCCCCGATCATTTTGCTGCCTACACCTCACTGTCCATCTCTGATCCTGGTCTATCCGATCTTTTGTTATCACCCTTGATCTCACTCGCAACCACACCCATCCTCACACACCTACAATCCTACGTCGCCCTTGGAGAAATCTTGACCTCTCCCTTCTCCGCTCTGCCTTACTCAAATCGTCTCTATCATTACCCACAATAACATATTCATCTCCTCACGATCTCGCCTTTCTTTTCGACTCTGAACTCACATCCATTCTCTTGCCCTTCAAGTCTCACCCACACCGTCGCTTGCACCGTGCCCCATGGTTTGACATCCAATGCCTACTCTCAAAGCGTCGACTCCGCCATGCTTTTCGAGTCTATCACCGCTCTCTCAGACGCGATTTCCGCTCGATCACTCCGTCTTTCCGTGATTCCTATCTTGCTCTTCGCCGGTCTCATCTCAACCTACTACGTACCAAATGCAACTCCTTCTGGCAGCATAAAATCATCACTTCATTCAACTCTAAGACTCTCTGGCATACTTTTAACTCAATCCTGGCTCGTTCCTCTACGCCGTGCAACATCAATGCTAATGATTATTCGTCATTTCTCCAGACTAAAGTATCCACGCTGCTCTCTCACACCCCGGTCTCCATCCTATCCCACTCTGCCCCGCCTAGTCTCATCCTTCCGGAACTCTTTCATCTTCTCCCTGTCTCACCTACAGAAATATCATATGTCCTCATGTCCTTGCCCAACAAAACCTCACCCGCCGATCCGCTGCCTACCCACTTATTAAAATCTATATGCTCATCGATATCCCCATTTCTCACAACCTTGTTTAACTCGTCCATCCGCAGTCGTATCTTCCCTTCACACTGGAAATCCGCAATCGTTCGTCCCCTCCTTAAAAAACAATCGCTCGACCCCTCCCTTCCTTCTAGCTATCGCCCCATTTCGCTACTCCCTACTCTTTCTAAGCTCTTAGAACGCCTCATCTTAATACAAATCAACGCTTATCTCTCCTCATCCAATCTGTACCCTCCTTTCTAATCCGCTTTCCGCTCTAATCACTCGACAGAAATCGCATGCATAAAAGTGTACAACGACTTACTCATTTCTCGAGACAAGGCTCTATATAGTGTTCTCATCTCCCTCGACCTCTCCTCCGCATTCGACATTGTCGACCACTCCGTCCTCCTTTCTCGCCTTCGTTATGATTACGGATTTTCTTCCTCCTCCGTAGCATGGTTCGCCTCATACCTACGCGTCTGTTCTAATTCATCATCCTCCCCTCCCATCCCTATTTTTTGCGGGGTCCCACAAGATTCAGTCCTAGGTCCTATGCTTTTCTCTCTTCTGCTTGGCGATCTATCTCCGTTTATCAAACCTTACTCCTTTAAGGTCATGCAATACGCCGATGACATTCTAATCTATGCTCATGCACCCGCACATCGCATACACGATATCGGCATTTCTGCCTTCAACTGTCTTTCTATCTACAAACGTCTCTCCAATCTCCATCTCGTTCTAAACCCCGAAAAGTCCAAAATAATGTGGATCCTCCCCCGTAAACCAAACATATCTCATCCCGTTGTTTCTTTTGCCTCATCGATCATCCCTATAGTCCACAATCTCACTTTCTTAGGCTTCCATTTCGATGATCACCTTTCCCTTAAACCCTTCGTCCGTGACAAGGTCCGCTCGTCTAACTTAATTCTCCGTGACATCCGCCGTATCCGCCCCCTTATCGACTTCCGTTCTTGTATGTCTCTTCTTTCATCGCTTCTTTTCCCTAAAATCGATTACTGCCTTAGCCTTTTCGCCAATTCTCCAAAATCCATCATCCTACCCCTACAACGAATAATCAACACCGCCGTTCGAGTGCTCTTTCGTCTCCGTCGCTTCGACCACACATCCACATATCTTGCCCAACTCTCCTGGCCCACCATCCACATCCGCATCAAACTCCGCCTTCTTCTCGTTACTTTTCGTCTCATCGCTGTCGGCTCCCCATCGTTCATCAACCTTCCTTTCTTAGACGATACTCGCCCCACCTCGCTATCGCTTCGTTCCTGTCATACCCTCTTACTCCACGTTCCTAATTACTCCAACAACTACGGTCTCCGATCCTTCCTCGTCGCCGCCTCACTCGCCTGGAATCAACTCCCTCTCGACGTCCGCCGCGCTCCCTCCTTTATCACATTCAAACACCTCCTCCGTTCACACCTTCTCGACACCTGATTCACAGTCTTGTTTTGTTGTGGTCATGTAAGCGTGCGCTGGCACGCATTTGCCACGTTAAAATAAATCGTTTTTTTTATACCAAAAATATAATAATCAAATTGATAATTAAAGCAATTAAAAAACTGGAAAATAAAATTATTATTCTGTTATTCTGAGTCAAGCTCATTATTTCGCATTATAATGTTGTACTTTAAAAATAAGCTTCTCGAAAAGTAATCAAATATGACCAATTATATCAAAAATATTAATTAAAAATACCAAATAGAAAAATATCAAATAAAATTTCATCCCTTTTTTGATCCAACTCCAATAATTCTCGATTACTAATTATTTAACAACAATAATTATATATGATGCTTTAAAATATTGAATGTAAATCAAATCAACTTAAAATCTGGCAAATGCGGGTGAACCTGTTTACAAACCCATAAAATCGTAAATATAAAAATAGGCAAAAATAAGGGCGCTGGCTATAATCATAAGATAGTCAGAAACATCAAAGTAATAGCAAGATTAAAAATTAACAATGCACTGATGTTGTTATCCTGCTTGAATGTGATGATGAAGACACTTATTGAAAACCAACAATGAGGAGTTAGTGCAAATATGTAGCAATAACGAGTTCCAAAGATTTAGTGCTGCATTTTTAAACGATCGCAACCTGAAGTTGATGAATCTTTTGGGACTGCAGTTTATATAAATTGTTTAATTGAAGATACTATAGAAATAGGATGATATAAGATATGTTAAGAGATAATTCAAGAAATATCCATGATATGATTATTTGAGATATAAATATCTTATGAGATATAATCATTTCATACCATATGAGATTCCAATCATTTCATACCATGTGAGATGCCATATGAGATGCCAATCATTTCATACCATATGATAGGAGATGATTAAACTTTTTCAAAATGCATATACCGTTGAGTATAAAACAAAATTAAGCCCCTGTATAAGTCATATCATATAGAAATGTAAACTATTGAATAATTAACATTTTTTACGTAAACTTTATTTTAATTATAACCTAGTTATAGACAAGAATTTAGAAAATCAAACGTACACATGCGAAAATCAAAACTGCAGGTAGCTTTTTTTATGCATTTTATAAAATTATTTCTAAGAAAGCATTTTATACAACTTTTTTTAATTAAGACGAACAAGAAAGTATAAACCTGCATGCTTTTTTACAACCTTCGTCGGAAAACTTAGCCCGGAATGTGTCCATCACAGACGCCTAGCCTCCAATGAGGCGTTTCGACCTTAGTCTACTCATCACTACGGGGTGGTCTCATCAGTGTGGCCCTGAAGCTACACAACTTCGGCAGTACTTAATCCTCAGTAAACCTATGAAGGAATTCACTAAGCGCATGCTTCTCCACCGGTGACCAGCTTTACATCTCATATGGTTTGCGTAAGCAGTGGCTTCACAGGACAGCACGTGTGCTATCGTTCCTTCCTTCATCAGCTTACTAAGGTTGCTGAACAAACACGTTTGCATACAGCTGAAGCACAATGCACGAGCAAAAGCTCTCTAGCTACAAACCACGAGCAAAGCTCTGCGCCGATGCTTAGATTCGTCACTCCACATATAGTGGTTTTATGAATTGAAACTATTGGTGACGTATATTAATAAGAAAGAATTTCATACAACTTTTAGACTGTTAAACAATTTTGCTGATAAAAATCATTTGAAAATCACGACGATAATGTCTTCGTAGATACCGACTTGTCGATATGACATAATAAGTGGTAAATAATAATTGGTTAATAAGTGTTAAATCATTGATGGTATATTAAAACTAGGTTATAATTTAAAAAAAGTTTACGTAAAAAATGTTAATCACAACTATTGACAAGATATAGCATGACATGATTATATCTCATAAGATTATTATATCTCGGGTTATAACGATATGCTCTTTGCCGATCTAACCTTACTGCAATCTATATAAATGAATAACAATAATATACAGATGAAACAACAATAATTAAAGCTAATATTCAAGATAATGCAAACAGAAAAGCTCGGGAACTATCCTGAATAGGAAGGGCAATTGCTGTCAGATTGCCGATTAAAAAAATGAGCATATTTATCATATTCCATAATACTTCAGAACACGAACAAAAACGCTGTACAATTCTTCCTGCATCGTACAATTTATTTAATCTGAAAAGTTGCTTTACGCTTGTAGATTTTTGATTTTGTGAATTTATCAATGACGAAGGGTACATCCCGAAACGCTTTAGAATATTAGATACAAGTTATTTTCTTTGCTTAGAACAAGTTTATTATACAAACTTATATAATAATTAGTAAAATAACAAAAGCAAAATTGCGTTCTAATTCGTTTTAATAACGTTTCGCCTTGTCTTGATCACATTCACTAAATCACAGTGGGTGTGATCAAATTCACTGAATCACTTTGAATGTGATCACATTCAGTGAATGTGATCAAGCCAATGTGCGAAACGTTATTAAAACAAATAAGAACGTACTTCTGCTTTTCGTATTTCACTAATTATAAAATATATGCAAGATAACAATACACGATCAGCAGAGGTGGATAAAACTACATATATAATTTGATCGCAGAATGTGTAAAACTGTGCTCCGGAGCTCATAAGCTTCAGTTTGTTGCCGAAAACCGAAATTCGATTACATTCAGAACAGACATGTGCTAGGAGAGAATGTAATCATTAGTTGGCTCTTTCTCAGAGAAAAATAAAAGATATTATTATTTTTGAATTTTCTCCAATGTATAGGCTAATCGCATCTAGTTGATAGGATTGAAGCAACGTAAAGAATAAAAGTAGTCATTAAAATGTCAATTGTAACAATGGCTGCACAGGTATATCAACATAAAATTAAATTGATAATCATTATGTTCTGTATTTAATTATGTTCTCTATTGTTGGAATTACAAAACTTGTTATGAAAAAACTTGATTATGAATAAATATTGTAATATTCGTTGTGTAATACCTGTTTTGATTTTTCTAAAGAAGGTGATATTATTTGATCCACATTTCAAAATTTACTAAAATATTAAACCTTATGAAAAATTCGCAAACGTAACGCTAGACACATGCTATAATATTATGAAACTCATCGGTAGCATGAACATCAATTCATAACTTGCCACCAACACACTGCTACAAATATATTGATGTAGTTCTCGGCTGATCCATAAATATATTCAATTATATTTCGTGAAAAGTATAAGTTGAACAGATCCCACCCACGATTGATTCCGAGTGAAATAAAATATTTTTTTTATTTTAATTTTTATTTTTTCAAAAATAAAATTTTTGAAATTTTAAAATTTCAAAAATTTTAAGATTATAACTGGGAGCAAACGACATCTACTTGCTTTGTGTGTGCACCCTGTCTTATGAATGTAAATAATGGGTAATCGACTGTTTAGTCTTAATGAGACTCACCACTAGCTTAAACAGGACTATCATCTATGATTACTTTTTTATTCTTTACGTTGCTTCAATTCTATATTTTTAAACCGATAGCGGTACACTTCTTTTCAGTATTTATGGACATCATCCGGTGCTGATCAAATACCTATCTTTCACGTTTTAGTCCTTTTAATGTTGGTTGACGATCACTATACTCTTCTGCTTTTATTGACAATTAGATTAACTTTTTGAAAATGTAAGTTAAATTACGTCTGATTTCAGATAATATCAGCGTTTGTATGCGAATGTGAAAATTTCAATTTGAAAACCTTTCTATATTTACAATTTTTAAAGTAGTCATTGTTTGTTTCTTTATTTTAAGTTGATATACTTGTGCAGTCATTTTTGCAATTAAATTTTGATGACTGTTTTTATTCCACAAGTTGCTTCAATTCTATTATAAGCTAATAGCAGTACACCGCATTTCAGTATTGGTATTTAATTATTAGTAGACGAATTGTTAATAACAGACGAACTCATTTAAACACAATACGATGTTTACATAAAATACACAAAATTATGAATATTTTTATATTTAATCTGAATACTTTGAATTACATTAAAAAGGTTACTTTCTAATCGTGTTTGTTATGTAATGCCAAAATAAAGGATGAAATAAGACCCAAATGCAATATGGAAGTTTGCTGTCTGGATGGTTTTACAATTTAAATTATTTAAATTTATGCGGTATTTTAAATGTTTAGTTTCATACACTACAAAATTAAAGCAATACCTTTAAGCAATACCAAAATTAAAGCAATACCTTTTCAATACATTTTTTAATTAAAGCAATACCTTCATTATGCAAAATATAATTAATTTTTGGAAATTTCCACATTTCCATTTTCTAATACTTCATCAACTTTGAAGTTTAGAAATGGTGCCATTTGAAAATAATAAAATATTACCGGAGATGTTAGAAACTTTTAAGATGAATTACTTTAAAAATGCATTAATGGAAAATAGTCAAACATAATTTAGAGCATTTATTAAAATAATGTTATTTTAATTTAAATCTCAAATGATTGCCTTTTATCGTAAAATCTCTGTATTATAGAATATCTATTTTAGCATTGTTTAAAATACATGCAT
The DNA here is from genome assembly GCA_012934845.2 of Pomphorhynchus laevis. Classification (NCBI taxonomy): domain Eukaryota; kingdom Metazoa; phylum Acanthocephala; class Palaeacanthocephala; order Echinorhynchida; family Pomphorhynchidae; genus Pomphorhynchus; species Pomphorhynchus laevis. Next base: position 23,600 of record WNNJ02000903.1, on the reverse strand, counting down.
TTTAACAAATAAATGTTTAAGCAAATGAATTAATTACTTTTTCCGCCTATTTATGTAAAGGAATCGGGAGGACTCAAACAACATAAACTAAATCTATACTGTTTCGACTTTTGAGTCTCATCAGTAAACAATTCATTTGTTTAAATCATTACAACCAGCAATGAAAGAACATAGTTTATATGTTTTGTCGAGCTTGCGCTCGAATAGAGTACCTTTAAATCCTACTTGTTAGGTCCTGGTGAGCGAATTATTCGTGATGAATACTCTCAACAGTGTTAATTCCTAGTACATGGATGTGTACTATAAGGACTTATTAAGCCGTCTAGGAATGATGCACTTTAATCTAGTTGTGCAGCAGTCCCCTACTGATAAGACTCAAAAGTCGAAACAGCATAGAGTTAGTTTATGCTGTTTGAGTTTTCACGATTCCTTCAATTAGAATAAATATTTATTTATTATGATAAATAAATATCATTGTTAATATTATATTGGTATCATATGTTTATAGGCATTATTATAATACCGATATTGTTTTATAGATATAAAATATTTTGTGTGAAAAGAACTTTATTACTTTTTTTGTTTTATTATAGAATGTATAACTTTTAAAAGAAAGTAGGGCGAAATTAATTTTTATATTTTTTGTTTGGACAATTTTTCTTGAATTTTTAATTTTTGGTTACTCTTGTGAAATGTATTTTTTTGTATTTTTTGTTGTTTTTATAAATGACTATAAATTACAAACTTTTATGAATTACTGGAATTTATTTTTTATTTGTATAAAATCTCAAATACGTGTCGGTTTCGAATGGACATTTTCTCACAAACAAATAAGCTGATCCGATCCACAATATTATTAATAAAATAATAATAAAGATTTTCTTAATAACAAAACAATATGATTAAAATTAATTACAAAATTACAAGAATCTTCAATACGTTAAAAATACGGATTGAAAATATGTTAATACATGCATAAATAGAAATGTTATAGTAGAAAAAGGCGGCAATAACAGACAATTTCAATTAAATTGGATTCTTATAATAACGGACAACGAGGATCAGATCCCTCCAACCTACACACGTGAGCAGCCTTCCGTCTGAATCACTCAAAATCTCTCACACACCTCAGAGTCCAGTCGAGGCGTACTATAGCCGGTAGTCTTGACTTAAAGAGCTTAAGAAACCTTGATCTTTGCAATGAGGACGTCCTCTGGAAAATAAGACTAATCCCGAGATTGCCCAGGAACCCCGTAAGCGACCCTGAGCTTTCTCATTAAATGACAGATGCTGAAACCGTTTCAGGGCCCATCAATTTTCAAATTGATTTAACCACCGCAAACACATTTACTGCATATTTTTTCGATGTGATACTACATTTTTTAATATTAATAAGGATTTTGTTAACAAAAATATGTACAACTGATAAAAAAGAAACATGCATTAAAGGAAATAAGTCAAACAAGTTATAAAAAATGCCAGGCACAATAATGTGAGTCTTAAAAATCGTCACGGCCTCAGGTCCAGTGGGATCTTAGCCTTCCAACCAATCCAACACGCCGCATTCCGACTGAACCATCCGGGGTTTTAAATCCCTCAAAGAGTCTAAACGAAGCGAACTATGCTGGGTAAACGAGAGACAAGGAGCTTGAGAAACCTTAGTGTTTGCTCCGGGGGACGTCCTCTAGAAAAGAAGACGAATCCTGAGATAGCCTAAGTACCCAGAGGCGCACTTGGGTTTTCCCATTTAATGACATACGCTGAGCCCCTTTCAGGGCCAACCTACCTCTGATCAGAATACGTTAAAGTCTATCCAGGTCAGCTTTCGCCAACCAATTCACCGTAACGGTGAACCACAGGTATTTTACTCGACTTGATAAGATAGGGAGTGGTTGAGGTTACAAAATGGAGGAGAGTGCAGAGAGTGCTAATCTCTTAAGTTTCTTTTTGGTAGCAGGGGCGCCGTGAAAAACGACCACCCGCGATTTGTTGGAGTTTAAAATAAGATTGGATGATGGTAACTGATCTTTTAATCTTAAAAAGAAACGGCTGATGTCCGAGACTACAGCTTTGCACCTGCGTCGAGAAAACAGGGATGTAGTATTATCAGCGTATACCACTATATGTTGATTGCGTTTAATTTTTTTGTAAAGTGCAATGGAGGCAGCAAGATAAAAGATTGGAGAAAGTGGGGAACATTGAGGCACACCTGTAATAGAGTAGAACTGACGTGCATTAGGGTCATCTTCATATACGAATCGCTTGGTATACAATAATATTTCCAACCTGTTAACAATTTTCGCAAGCAACCCAAGGCACCTGAGCGAAGAGATAACAAAAGGAAGGGAAATGCGGTCAAAGGCAGCAGAAAAAGCAATAAAGCAGCCACAGCCAGCTGATAACCATTATCTTGACAAAACTGATGCACTTACCTATTGCAGTATGGCCTGAGCGATCATTTACGTACCTATGAAAACCTGGTGGGATTAAATTTCGCCTACATAGATAGTCGCGGATTTTACGCGATTGTCTATGTAGGCAATCTTGTAAGATATTCAAGAAGGAGAAATTTGTCTGTTGGAAAGATATAGCATTGTGTTTGATTTGTAGTAGAGGTCTGGATATAGTTTTAGATGAATCGCTATCCCTACATAATTATGGATCCACTCAATCTCATTAGCCAATCCCACCTTTGGGGACTTCAGGAGCAAATACCTATCTGTCACAGATATCCTTTACTCCTGAGGCCCCTCCCGGGCACTTTCCAACCCGCCGCTTCACTTTCTTCTCGTGTCTGTCAGCTTATGACAGCCGAACAAAGAAGTGAAGTTGCTCTCACAATGCTATTAGCCACCCCTTCCGATGTTGCCAGCATCAACATTAGCCGGAGAATTTTTCTACCTTAAAGAAATCCGGTCTCCTGTCCTAAAGACCTGCGGCCCATTTCGATACAAAACTCTCTAATCTCCATTTACGAGAACGCGCTTGCACGTAAAATCCGCGATTATCTATGTAGGCGAAATTTAATCCCACCAGGTTACCATGGGTTCGTTAAAGATTGCTCGGTCCATTAAGCTGTAGGTGAAGTGCATCAGTTCTGTCAGGACAATAGTCATTAAATTGCTGTGACTGTTTTCCTTGACTTTTCTGCTGCATTTGACCGCATATCCATTCGCTTTGTTATCTCTTCTATCAGGTCCCTTGGGTTACCTGCGAGAATTGTTAACAGGGTGGAGATACTGTTGTATACCAAGCGATTCTGTTATAAAGACGACCCTGATACGCGTCAGTTCTACCATATTACGGGTGTGCCCCAAGGATCACCTCTTTCTCCTATCTTGTTTATTGCTGCTTCAATTGAACTCTTTAAAATAATTAAACGCTAACAACATCTAATGATATACGCTGATGACACCACATCCCTGTTCTCTGGACGCAGGTGGAAAGATATAGTCTCGGATATCAGCAGTTTCTTTTTAAGATTAAAAGATCAGTTCCCCCATCCAATCTTATTTTAAACTCCAACAAATCGCAGGTGGTTGTTTTTAATGGCACCCCTGTGACCAAAAAGAAACTTAAGAGATTAGCACTCTCTGCACTCTCCTCCATTTTGCAACCTCAACCACTCCCTATCTTCTCGAGTCGAGTAAAATACCTGGGGTTCACCGTTACGGTGAATTGGTCGGCGAAAGCTGACCTGGATAGACTTTAACGTATTCTGAAGAAAGCTAGGTGGGCCCTGAAACGGGTTAGCATCTCTCATTAAATGGGAAAACCTAAATGCGCCTCTGGGGTACTTGGGCTATCTCGGGATTAGTCTACTTTTCTAGAGGACGTCCCCCGGAGCAAACGCTAATGTGTCTTAAGCTTTTTGTATCTCGTTTACCCAGCATAGTTCGCCTCGATTGGATTCTTCGGGGGGGGGGTGAAATACCCCGGCTGGTTCAGTCGGAAGGCGGCGTGTTGGATTGGTTGGAGGCTTAGATCCCACTGGACCTGAGGCCGTACGTTTTGGAGAAGACCGAACAATGTCATTAAACTGTGGTTCGCTTGATTATCCTGTTGTTAGTTGTTTTCCTTTTTTCCGTGTTGACCGTATAACCATGTATTATTTTGTTTAAAAATTCTTATTATTATAATTTTCTTTATGTGTACATGCCGACAAGCAATGAGCATTTATTCACGGCAGTTTCTGGTTCGAAGCAACACTAACCTATATGTATTGAAGATATTTATTTTGAAAATCGAAACATGTTGCCTTGCGGCAGAATAGCTACGCGCTTGGCAACAAATAATATGAAGCAATTTACAAAATCTAATAAAACATTTTGTTTTCGTATTAGGCGTTATTTGTTAAATCCGCCATTGCCGGTCCCAAGCATGCCCTTCACATAACATGCCCTTCGCATAACAGAGATCCGGGCTCCTTCTTTGTTGGATGACAAGAGCGCTAGCGAAACAGCAGTGAAGCGAATCGGCAAATCGAAGATGAGGCGACGGAGTTTCACATTTCATATCACCCAAACGAGCACTACAATAGCCTGCAGAGGATGGACAGCGACTATGACGGACCAGCTTCAGTCAATCTTCGCGATTTTCGGCAGTAGAGAGACACAACTCTGCCCACAATAAGAGGGAAACCGCTAAACCCTTAACTTACACTAATCGTACTGCTAGTTTTGTTGTTTGATTCTATTTTATTGACTCTGAGTGAGATGTCCAATCACGACATCACTATATTTAGTTTTCGCAGTTGAAAAATAATAGGTCTTAATTTCGCAGTACAGAAAATTGAAAATTCTACTTGCCATACTCATCAATTCCGAGTCATTTAACATTTGATGCAATTGTGTTTTGCTCGAAAACTCCACGCTGTAATATGTAAAAAGTACAGATTTTCCCCGTCTGATGCATTGACGTCGTGAAACTATTGTATTTTTTATAAACTTTTTTATCGTGTTGTTGGGCATTCAAAGTACGGTTTAGTTTTTCCTGATGTTCATTATATTAATATCTTAAACAATTGTAATACCACATCATTTTCCACTGAACATGATTGAATTAAGTGTTAAGTCGTAAGATTTTACGATAATAAATAATGTACTATGTTGGCTCCGCTGCTATGTTATGTCAAGGAATAGGGTCCGAAATCTGATAACATAGTAGTTCATCATGATTACTTTTAATCCTTATTCTGATACATCGTATATTATTTATGTCATATTTTAAAATTGAATTTTTAAAATTTTTACCTTATAAATTATATTATTATATTGCGTCTATCTAACCTCCACATAGCCATTTCGTCTCCACTTTGAATAAAAATCATGTAAAATATTATCGATCGGTGAGCGATAATTCACGGTGAGCTTTAATTCTTTAAGGTTATGTTATAACCCATGATAACTCTCTTTCTACCTGTAAAATGATTCGGACTTTCAAGTATCAACTTTAAGTAATTAGATACATGTAAGTGGCGTTTTATCAAAAAACGTTTTTGCCATATCATCCCAAATTCATTTATCTGCTATTACAGCAATCACATCGATTAAACCCTTACCGGTAGACTATCGACAACATTTTCGACTCCCTGAAACATTTGAATTCAAACAACATACTGAACAATTTACTCCTAATCTCTTCATAATCGACTCTAAAATATCGTCAGCTTTAAATACCTTGGAATCTCTATGACATAAACCACACGCAAAAAAGATACCACTTTATGTGGTCTTTATATAAAGACCGCTTATTACTGTCTTTTTGTGGTCCTATAGGAACATTTATATTTAGACAAATTAAAAGTCTTTCAGTAGAAAGTAATAGTAGCCCAATTATGGCTGACTTATTTTTAAGCTTTGTATAATATGAATTTGTTCATAACTGTGTAAAAACTAAATCTAAACAATATAAATATATGAAATACATGTTTCGATATACTGATGATATATGTGTATTTAACCCTAATAATTTTTATTCAATAAGTGAACAAATTTATCCAGGTAGCCATATTCTTAATAAAACTAATATTGATGATAAAGAAAAAATTTCAGAATATAAATACGTACGATTTTAGTACACTTTATACAAATCTAGATTTAGCGGATATTAAAGATACATTAGAAAAATTCATTAATCTTATATTCGGAAAAAGATATACATATATATGTTATAATAATTATAACGCCTATCTAACAAAAATTAAACCATCAAATAAATATAAATATATGGATAAAATTGAATTAATAGAATCCTTAAATATTTTGATAAATCAAAATTATTTAAAAGTAAATACATTTATATTTAGACAAGTAAAAGGTGTTCCAATGGGTGGTAATAGTAGCCCAATTATAGCTGACTTATTTTTAAGCTTTATATAATATGAATTTGTTCATAACTGTTTAAAAAATAAATCTAAATTATATAAAGATATTAAATATATATTTCGATACATTGATGAAATATGAGCATTTAACTGTAAAAGTGTTTATTCAATAAGTGATCAAATTATTCCAGTTAGCCTTATTCTTAATAAAACCAACATTGACGATAAAGAAGCTATATATTAGAAATGAACATTAAATTAACATTAATAAAAACTACTTTTAATTTATATCGTTATGATGACATATTTAAATTTTCAAGAAACATATTTTTGCACGAGCTTTAATGCGTCTTATGATATCAAATATAATGCATTAAATAACTAAATTATACGTATTGCATAATATTTAATGTATTTTTTCGTTATATCTCGTGTGAGTTAGTTAATATGATTCGTTTTGCAAACAAATGAGCAGTAATTTTTGCATTTTAAGCTAATGCACATTTAATTATAGACTAAAATATTTATTGCATATTTATTTAATATCAATTTTATGTGTACTTACAAACAGGTGCAAAGCTTAACTCCAACGATGATAGAACTATGAAATTGCGTTAGAGTAATCAGAATAAAAGTCATTTTAAATTGACTATAAAATTTTCTTTTGTAAATATACGCAGTTTTTATATTTAGATGAACTAATATTTTATATATATTTAAAAACATAATATCACAAGGTCACTAACTAAAACTGAATGTGCTATATTAGACATTGGGCTTATATTCACTATTTGGGTGATGTGAAACTTAGAAAAAATATGTAGAAACTTACCTGAATCTGTCAATTCTTGAAAATTGAATATTTTTCGGTCAACATTATTTGCCATCTTTATTCAACAGATGGGATGAGCTTCTCCGGCATTGTTGCAGAATCGTTTTACTAATATTAATATTGAACGTTGACAGTTAAACGTAATTATAAATTTTTTAAATAAGGATAACATTTTTATACAAAAAAAAAACAATTTAAAGTTAAGTTAAGAAAAAAAACTGTCTGTTTCAGTCTAGCAATCGTCGAGATCGACGCCGTTTTTATCGAAATCCTCATCAGATGTAGATGATGATTCATCAGAACTTACCAAGCAATTCTGGACGAATTCTATTTTATCGACCAGTTTTCCACACGTAACAACCTCCATGCTTGAAAATCCAGCTATCATATCGATATTAAATTCCTTCGCGCTACAGCATTGGTCTAGCATGTGATTCATTACTTCCTCGCATAGTTGATCAACGTTATCATCATTAGTTAACATTGTATCAGAAGGCGTTGCCGTTGTCGAATCTGGATGTGTAAGGCTATTTTCTTGTTTTGCAGTTTCGGTAACAGCAGATTTTAGATTCATAGAGGAATCTTCTTCCATAAAATCGATAAACTCCGATACCCATTTAGGGTTGATCTTCATGTTGACATCGCAGAACGCTCGTATGATTGATAGGAAAACGAATCTGAGCTGCTCCGGTGTTTGAATAAGCCCAGGACGTTCATTACGAAGATTGTGTAAAATATTCATAAGTTGAGCATGAGAGTTACAACCTTCACTTGCTGCAAGTAGAGTGAGGACGATATCTACAAAAGCAAACGTGCCACTTCTTCCGATACCAGCACTGCAATGAATAACTGGTGAGTGTTCGAAGACATGTTGACTTCGTAATATGCTAAAAAAAACGAAGGAAATTTTCAGGGCAAGAGGGTTCGCCAAAGTCAGGCCAATCAGTATAATTGTAATGATGTATATCTCTTGTTTCGCCTGTATTGCTTTTTAGAACTTTTAAAATCCTCTTTACAAACGAGTCGTAATGTATTCCAGATTGAAGTTCAACAGTCGTATCGATATCGTTCAAACGCATAATTGCCGTATCTTCTTCGGTAAGACCATCGATTAGTATATTTTCCATAGTGCACTCCATTGTAAAAAACTGGAAGCATTTGGAACGGCCCTTTTCTACTAACTTATTCAGAATAATAATCGACCGAACGTTATCTCGCCAAACCATATTCCAATAATGTGAGATCGTGTTCGACAAAGGGCCCTGAGAAAGTATGTATGATCGATTTGCAGGTTTATATCCAACAAAGTTAGCATTGATATACGATGTTTGACAGTTTTTAAGCTTTACTAATATGCTGTCGACTTAAACGTATTTTTTAATAACTAATATACATAATCAATTCTTTGCGCATGATCGCTATGTAAATTTGTTTTATTGTAGAAAAGAAAAAGTGGATGTTCAAACACATGGTAAGTCAATCACATGTTTTACATTGTACTCGAAATTCTTATTCTTATGTATACAAAATGTTTCCTACTTTTGTGAACTGTTGACAACAGGTGTGATCTACAATATCACAGGTAGCCCACTACGTACATAAATAATTACAAGATAATATTTCTAATTTTAAATGTGAAAGAGCAAAGAAGCGATACACGTATCATACTAACATGTTGAACATAATGGTTTTAGTCAAATCAGTATCACATGCAAATAATACAGCTTATATAAGTCTTGTGATTTCATCTTTAATAAGATCAGTCATTTATTCATCAATCTATTTATTATAATGCATTGTATGTCATTATAATTGATTTTTATTTTAAATTTTAAATTCTAACTTTATATATATTATATAAAATATTATATAATAATTATTTATTATTTAATTATTTAATTTTTATTAGCGTTATTTTTAATTTATAAATAGTATAAACTCAAAATTTTCTAATAACAAAAAATTTTAATTGAGGAAACATAGTGTCATCTAGAGCAGTGTTTCATAATCTTTTTTGAACATTGACCAACATTGCTCCGCCTAGTGGCATCGTGATCCAGCCCGAACATTTGCTGACAAAACGATACTAATTTTACAGATTACAGATATATTAAGTCCTTACGAACGATAAAACAACTTATTGATAATTTGGATAAATCTGAGAAACAGAATAAATGATTTTACAATAAGCGTTTCGTACAAGCATGATTATATATATCACAATATAATTAATTTCAATTAATAAGATGGTTGTTTTTGTTTTCTATTCACCAATTGCAGAATCAGTGGCTCCAACTTCGATAATGTCAGTCTCGTGTGATTACTGTGTTCAAGTCTGTTCCTCGACTTCGTTTTTAATAGAGTCAAAGTAGAGAAATCCTGCTCGCAAAGATAAGTTGTTAGAAAGGGCGAAATTTCATGGAGTGCTACCCTTGATAAACTTGGATACGCAATGATCTGTAGAAGCCAGAAATCGTGTAATTCGTTGCCCTCAAATATTGTTTTGGCTCCAGAGTTCACTGGAGATCTTTGAGCTCATCTGCTAATTCATCGTCTTTTCAATTTTCGGGAAAATGGGTTTTTCAATCCAGGAGAAGTTTGGATTCTCACCGAAATAATGTGCAAATTGGATTTCTAATTCTGACAGATGTTCCATGATGTTTTTAATTAAGTCCTCTGAATCACCTGTATTTCTAAGTTTCTCATCGAGCAATCTGAAATCGCCCATATTTCCTTTGATGACTCGTTTTCTCCACAGAGTTAGCTTATTCATGAAGACATGAACTTTCTGGAAACAGAGAATCCGATTAGTATTTGAGTTTTGTAGTGACAAATTTAGATTGTTTGTGTCCAAATATATAAGCCAGGTAGCACATAATGACTAAAAATTCTTCATCTTCAAACTTTTCCGATGCTTTGTGACCAATATTCCGCGAAAACACAGCAATTTCATTAGACAGGCTTACGGCCCTATGCTATACACGACCACGAGAAAGCCACCGTACTTCGGTATGAAATAACAATACGCTATGTTCTGCTACTACTTCCTCGCAAAATGCTTTGAAAATACTATGACTAAGCGCTTTTCCATTAATGAAATTCACAACTTGAACGACAGTGGCCAGAACTTCTTTGAAAGTGTTCGGCGACGTTTTTGAGGCAAGTGTCTGGCGAAGAATAACGCAATGAATGCTAACAATATTTGGGACAACATTTTTTACTGAACTCACAAAATCTTACTTGTGATCTATCATTGAAGCTGCACTGTCTGTGCAGATAGAACCAATTCTATTCCAGTCGATACCATGTGTTTTTCAGAAATTTTTAACAATCTGAAAACGTCAGTTTTTTTAGCAATTTATTCCAACTTTGTGCAAAATAAGAACTCACCACGAAATGACACGTCTTTTACAAAACGAACGAAGGTAAGCAAATAACTCATGTTGGTGACATCCGTTGATTCGTCCAGTTGTAAACTAATTCGTACTGGGATGCTGTTGATTCCATTTACAACTTGTGTAAGGACGTCTTAGCTCATCTTAACTATTCTTAATTTCATGACATCGTTAGATAACGGAATATTTTAGAGCGTTTTCATTGCTTCTTCTCCAAGGACCAGTTGTGTCATTTTTAGTGCAGCAGGTTAAATTAGCTTTTCCTTACTACAATATGTACGCAACTTCATAAGCTTCCAACATTAGTTTTTCGTGTTTTACAAATTGGAATCCTCGAAGGGTTCCCTTCTGGTCGAATCGTGCCCTCTTTCATTTCATTTCCTCTTATGTTCCATCTCCACCATGTACATTGTTGAAGTGGGTGAGTAACAGGAATGGTTGCAAACTTTCATTGGCAAATCCGAATTACAAGTCATGCACTGTGTGTTGATTATGCCTTTCTCAACAACCTTTATGAAACCGTACTTTACAAATTCGTCTTTCTAGCCTCTCTTACTCCTTGACGTCATGATGATATGAACAATCTGAAATTATCAATATGAGAGAAAAAATCTGTCATTTCATTTGAATGTTTTACCGAGTAGAATGTTCGTGACTCACAAAAACTCGTTCCGTGACCCACCGGGTGGGTCATGACCCATAGGTTAGGAAACCCTGATCTAGAAGGTATTAAATTATTATCGAATTACGAAACTGATCATAAGTTTCATGCTGTAATTAGCATTATTGATGAAGTGGTCTGTTCCACCGTCCCTATATGTACGCAGCGTTTTCGAGATCCCACCAGCGACATCCTTTCCTATATTTTCTATGTGATTAAGATATCTTCAAATTGGTATCGATTGTGATATTCCGAATGGATGCCTCCGTTTTATACTGATGTTGGTATTTTTTAGTTACTAGTTTCGCGTAAACACTTTTTACTAAAACTAGTAAATATTAAAAATATCTTTAACGACATGTAAATCTGATTTCACAATCAATTTAAAAACTAATAATAAGTAATATTGGAAGACAGTTAAATAGCAACTCAAGCAATACCTTTATCAATGTTTCTGTAAACTCGCAGACTACAATATTGTGGTCACAGTCATCTTCAGATAATTCGTAAGCATCTATTAACTAGATGAATATGCATGGAATACGATATTTTAAGATATTTTAAAACAAATCAATTAAAATACGATTATTGAAAGCACTTTGCGAAATGGAAGTGTAAAATTAGCAACCGAAACGCTATTTGCATCATGTATTTGTAGAAAGGCTCCTTCAACAACATGACTTCATTAGACAGTGTCTAGCAAAAGCAATTACTATTTAATTACCAGAAAAAGTTTCTAAATTGATGTTTGTTAATGAGCATCCAAGTTGATGAGATTTTCAACATTTATAAATACTTCGCGAATATCAAGCAATCGTTTTTTGAATAACTCCATAAACAATATATTTTCTTCAGTGAAATTGTAATAATTTGACGTGGTAAAACATAAAATTCTTGTTAGTATACTTACTCATTGAGATATAACGATTCTTTAAATGCATAAACGATTTCATCAGACACTTACACTTTTCATGTTATTTTTAGCTCACAAAGGTAACTTTAAACTATCAAGTTGATTTGATGAAATAATTGAAATGAATATATAGCCGTATTACGGTCAGATAGATATCTGACCATATCTTTTAATCAAATTTTATATAAAATTATCTTTCCTGGCTCCAAAACTTTATCAATGTTTATACTACCGATTCAGTCATATGCCCTCTCCTTCCAGCAAACAAACTTCTTGAATATCTTCCTAAAGTAAAACAGAGACGGATTAAGACGAGCAATTATCGCCTCATCCCTACTCAGCTGAAGTCTATATCTAGAGCTCGTATTCTTTTGAGATGGCCTGCCTGAAGGAAATATATAGATTGGGAAGATGTAGCATTTTTGCAAGGACCTTGAGTTTTGTCGGAGTGAGATTAAATATTTGACCTTTAAAGGTTGCCGAAGGTAGTGCAGTAGCTTGTGATGCAAGGAAGAAATTAAATCAGGTCAGACTCACATTTCCTATAACAGGAAATAGTCGGATAGCTGCGTTGAAGAAGGTCACTGATTGGATCAAAGTGGAACCTCCTTCTCAACAGCGTTTTTCCTATAGCCGCCAACGAATTCGGTCTTGCGAAGTGGACAACTGTTGACGCGACTGCTCAATACAAAAGGGATTTAACAGTCACTTACCATGCATCAGTAGTATGACGAGAAGATAATTTGTTTTTATGCAATGCAAGGGGGACGGCACTCTGCGGAATGCTGCATTAATCCAACGACAAGTTCTGTCATTGAAGTCACCAAGTACCATGTCATAGCCGCTACCCAAGAGGTAAACCTTTGCTGTACACGTATGAATTCACAACATATGATGAATACAGTCACTTAAATATTCGTGTTGATCAATAAAGACATCAAATTTCCGACTTTGTTTCCAATTTAAACATATTATGTTATATTTTTTCGCTGTAACTGTTTATACATCCAAAATAAGTGTTTGTTAATTTATAAAAATTTTATAATCAATAGATATCATGTTCCATCTAAGTTATAACATTTTAAAAATATCTGCGATATTAAAATCTTCGGCAGGAATATAATATTTAATTATAATATTGATTACAATATCTTGATTACAATATCTTGATCACAATGCCGTTTCCGTTCTGATAGTCGTAGCTATTAGAACGAACATAATGAAAATGAAAATTAGAACCGAAATGAAGCTAATTGCATGGCAATTAGCTTCATTGCCTTGCATGTAATGACCAACATCATTAATGCTGATCGCCTCTTAAACTACATTGAAAACGTGTTGTGTTCTACTTCTAGCATTTTAAGGTTATCGAAATTTGCGAGATGATCATTTATAACCGAATGATTATGCACTATAGTCGATGCGTACCTTTATATCAATACATAATTGTGATCTTGTACACTTTTTCAATGGTCGTTTAGTGTGGCCTACATATGTTCATAATGTAAATCTGCAATTTAAAAATTGCTATAATTTTTCACAAGACTACTAAAACCTTATCCGTGGTTTTACCATCTCCGTAATTTGTCATGGTATATTTATTATTCATATTAAATGGTTTGTTGTTACAAGTTATAAAAACAAAAGTACTTTCAAATCATAAACTACAAGTTTAAATCTTCTTTTTCAATTCGTGATGAGATTTTATTTCCTTCTCAAAGTCAATTCAGCTAGAAAAAATAACAACGTTTGGAAATTCCACATTTTAGTTTTTAGAAAATATTTTATCAGTCTCCAACTAGACTAAATGTTTGTGTTTGAACTCCTAAAAGGTCGTATATATAATTAAAACCTTGATGCTGGAAAATTACCGTTATGTGACTTTATAAATTTTAATTATGGTTCAATATATGGTGTTGATATGCAAATATATTTAACTGAGATTTTGCCTTTTAGCAACCAGTGTGAATAATACTTTTCCAACTTCGATGTGTTTTTGGATAAAAGGAATCAATGAATCGTGATTATGATAAATGGAATCAATTAATACAAATTACGATAAATTAGAAAAATTGTAATCACAAATGAATATTTTTTATTTATACGCTTAATTTGTAAATGATAAAGTCTATTAATCTTCTATTAGTTATTTTTTTTAATAAAATGATATAATAAAATTTACTACGATTATAAACAAATGTAATTAAAAATCTTTCGTAATTTATCTTTTTTTGTAAATAGTAATCAAATTGATATAATAAGAGTAAAAACCCTAATGAATATTATCATATTGATATCTTAAAACAGTAATATATGAACTCATTACTATATAATAAATATTATGTATTAAAAACTGTAATATTTCTACTTCCAAAATTGCCATTTATAAGCGCTGAGAATGAAGCTGGAAAGTATTTTTACGAGATTTATAGCTTGTTTGAATCTAGAGGCAATGCCACTCAATTAATGAATTTTATGTTTCACCACATAATTTAATAACACCATGAATCAAGAATACCTTCGCCATCGTTTGTAAGGCAAAACACTGATAAACGTCAAAGCTTATTGAATGTTTGTTTGTAAGCTTAGATATGATTTTAAGCGAAGGAACCAATTTGATAAAATTTTAAACAACACACTATTGATAAAGAAATATTAAATGCTACAAGAAGGCGAGGAAACAGAAATATTTATTTGATTACAAAAATTCAATATTTCGTCGGCACTACGGCACGTCATCTTCAGGGTTGTAAGAATTTATAATAACCAAGACTATGCTAAATAGTCTTGATTCTAATAAATTCTTAAAACCCTGAAGATGACGTGCCGTAGTGCCGTCGAAATATTGGATTTTTGTAATTAAATAAATATTCATGTTTCCTCGCCTTCCTGTAATAATTCGGATTGAAAACGAATTTTCTCAAATATTAAATGAGTTGAATAATTTATGAAAATGGTAATGCATATGAAATCGACTAACTGATACATTGTCATTGATTGTCAAACTGAAACAATAACTGAAACTATATATACTATTCTATCTTTTTATTAAAAATGCGTACATTAAAAAAAACTTAAAAGAACTTTTGAAAATTTTATATTTTATTATTTAAATATATACAAAGCTTATGGTAAATTTAAAAGATATATTTGGAAAACTGCTACGTTATTAAAATTCGGCATATATGCCTTATCCCCAACACAACAACGAGACCCAACACAAACTCGTAATGTTACTCACACTTGAAGTAATATTACTATCTAAAATTATTTTAAACAATGTATAATAGTATTCAGCCATCAAAATATTTTACTCGGAAGTAAATTTGCAATTATATTTTGTTTAGTTTTATTCTTAAAATATCCAAGTTTAATTAATGTTTCAATTATATTATTTAAATGACCATATCAAGAAGATAATATCATTACATATTATATTAATATTGAAAAATTATAAAGCAAATATTATATGGGCAAACTGTCCGTTAACAACAACAGTGCATCCATGACACTAAGTGACACGGTTAAGACAACTTGATCAATTGCTAATAAAACAGATTTTCAGACAACGTGACGTTGTCTGAAAAGGATGTTAATTTAATGTTCATATTTAAATATTTACCTTCTTTATCATTGATATTAGTTTTATTAAGAATGAGGCTACCTGTCTAAATTTGTTCGCTTATTGAATAAAAATTGTTAGAGTTAAATACACATATATCATCAATATATCGGAACATATATTTCATATCTTTATATAATTTAGATTTATTTTTTAAATAAGTTTATAAATTTACGTTGAATATTCAGAAAATCATAAACTTCGTAATATTACAGTAACCAAATATGTAAAAGAAAAATTACAAACAACGCTTATAGAAAACCCATGTCAAAAAGTTTACATTCATCCTCGAAGTAATGCAAGGTCAAGCACGAAATGATAAAAGGATCTATAATGAAGCGCTTATAATTTTTCAAATTTGCAACACAAAGAAAGTTTAGACTAAATTAGAAAGACTTAGATTATAATGACTTAAATATGGAATGACTTAAATTTAAATTAGATTAAATTAGATTAAATTAGAAAGACTAGATTAAACAAATGTTTTATGAGTTTAAAAATACATGTTATCTCGAATGGTAGATGTATATAGAGAAATAAAGCAAGTGGACATAATCATTTTTGTTACAAACAACATATCAAGATAAAGCATGTAGAAATTTTTTTAGAATATCATAATGGTTTTTAAAAATATTAGAGATAAATATAAGTATGTAAATAAGCTTCAAATAGAAAATAATCAATCACCTATCAAAATGTACACAGTATTTAAAGGAAATTAAATCATCAAGCTTTTGTAAAAAAAATACAAAATTGTAAAAAAATACAGCTTTTGTAAAAAGTAAATAATCGACAGATGCAAGAAATGCAATCGAAAACGCGCTAAGTCTTATGTAGAAGTAAGGAAGTGCAAATCAATAGAATACACACAAGCAGAATTGATAGTCAAAGTGAAACAACTACATCTCGTGAAAATGAAAACAAAAACAATATATATATTGTCAAATGTACAATCTACAAGTCACTTTACGTTGTTGAAATTAGATGTGCGTAAATATAAGACCAAATATGTTTGTTAGGCATAGTGCATTATCCATGCAAGAAATAAAAAATATTGTATTTGTCATGTAGGTAATACACTGTCTACCAAACATTCACTGGCACGCGTAAGTAATATATTAGCATAATATACGACTAAATAATCAAATCAGGTAACTAAGTCTACGTCAATTAAATTATTTATAAATAAAAAATAATGAATAATAAAAATAAAATAATAATATAATAAATAATAAATATTTATAAATAATTAATAATTATTATATAAGATTTTATAAAACTTATATCAAGTTAAAATTAAAAATTTTAATTTAAAATAAAAGTCAATTTTTACCAATTGACTAATAAATAATATACGATGTTTCAGAATAAAAATTGGATGTCATCAGGAGGAACTGCTATGCTATCAGTTTTCGGTCCCTATTCCTCGCCCTTACATAGCAGCGGGACCAAATACATGCTAATGAGATATATTCTCTGATAAAATTTATTTTAGTATAATACAAAGTATACTATTTATTATCTATGATAAAATTTTCCACATCTGAGTTTAATTGTTCGACCTGCCATGATTTATGCAGCTAAGACCTGGGCGACAAAAGCAGTAGATATCCACAGGTTAGCAGTGAATGGGATGAGAATGCTCAGATGGTCTGCGGGTATCACAAAAAAGGACAAAGTCCACGACATTGATATCCGGAAGATGTTAAAAGTATACTCAATACGAGACGTCATCGTCCGAAAAAGGCTACGATGGTTCGGACATGTAGCAAAAAGAGAGAATGATCACTCGATAAGGAGCGCTGAAAAAGTCAAGATCGAAGGAAAAATACGTCGAGGAAGGCCAAAGAAACGCTGGAAAGATTGCGTCAAGGAGGACATGAATGCCCTGGGAATAGCGACCGATATAGGACAAGAGATGACCCAAAATCGTTCGTTGTGGAATAGTTGTTGGCAGCAGCGAACTCTCTGTGAGAGATAAGCTGGGGAAGAAGAAGAGTTTAAATTTATTTTTAATAATATTTTGTTGATTCATATGTTTTACGATTTTCGTTTTTAATAAAATGAAAATTTTTAATAAATTATTTAAATGATTCTGAAGAAAGTCAATCTCATTACATATTATATCAATTCTTCAAATTCCATTATTTAATATTTTATATTTAATATTATATGGTATACATGTATGCTCAAGCAAACATGTTTCTTGTAAATTCAATTATGCCATATTTACGATATAAATACAAAGTAGTTTTAATTGATGTTAATTTAATGTTTATATCTAGATATATACCTTTTTAATCATCAATATTAGCTTAATTAATAAAAGGCTACTTGAATAAATTTGTTCACTTATTGGATAAAAATTATTACAATTAAATGTACTATCATCATTATAGCGAAACATATATGCCATATATTTATATAGTTTAGATTTATTCTTTACACAGTTTTGAACAGATTCATTTTCTCAATAAATAAATCAGCGAAAAATAAATCAGCGATAATGGGCTATTATTACCTCATATTAGAGCACCTTTTATTTTTCTAAATATTGATGTCCCTACTTTTAAATAATTTTGATTTATCAAATATTTGACGCTGCTATTAATTGAATTTTGTCCATGTTTATATTTGCTTGATGGTTTAATTTTTGCTAGATAGGCAGTAAATTTATTATAACATATATATTGAAAGTATCAATAGGGTTATTTGAACCCTATATATATTCCTATTTTCGAATATAAATTTAATTAATTTTTCTAACTATTCTTTAATATTTGCTAAATCTAAATTTGTATAAAGCCCACTAAAATCTTACGTATTTATATTCTGAAAATGTATTTCTTAAGTGTGTTCTAAAAATTCTTTTGTAGAATTAATACTGAAATAGTGTTTTATACCAGTATTAATTTCGATTACCTTGCAATATTTTTTAAAGCGTGCTTTAATTACTTTAAGTATTTTATTCATATAGACAGAAAGTGGTTTTAATGTACATTTAAACGCACTACATATGAACCTAGGTTTTATTGGATTTTTATGTAATTTTGGATTCCAATATAACATAGGTATAGTTTTATTATTTGATTAAACCTTTATATCCTTTTTATCCATTATAGAAGAGTGACTTGTAATAATTGTTTCTAAACTCAACTCACTACGTTCATATGCTGGATTTACATTTATAAACATTTATATTTACATTTATATTTATAAACACTACACTCATATGTTGTGTTTATATTTAAATTATTAAAATTTACCTATTTCATCATTATATAATAAAAAGCTTTTTGCAAATGACGACGAAGTTATTACTAGCTTTATCAATAGTTATTATTATATAGTTGTTCTAAATACATATCTTTATTAATTTGATTTTTCCTTTTATAGTTGTTTTTATTTTCATTTTCTTTTTAATTTTATCAAATATATAATCTTTCCAAATTTTAATTTTAGACGTATTTAAGCGTTAACTGTTAATCAGCTTATCAATGTAAAAATTTAAGTTAGTATATAAGGAATTGTAAATTATATTTTTATCGTTATTATTTAATCTATATTATACCCTTTTGATAGCATTTTCCTTAATTTACTAATTTTAATTAATTCTAGATTAGATATATTCGAGCTTTCACTATTAATCAGCTTACTAAAGTAATCATTTAAGTTATTATATAACGAACTGTAAATTTTATTTTTGTCGTTGTTGTTATTTAATCTATATTTATACCCTTTTGATAGCAGCTTTCTTAATTCACAATTTTCAATTAATTCTAGATTATGGGTACATATATGTTCATTTATTTTATCAAAATTACGAGTTGCAAATACATTGTTTTTAGAATGTTTTTAATATCCTTGTTAAATATCGCTTTTAATTTTTTATTATAATTACAACTATTTTGTCCTAATAACGGTAACAACTTAGACGTTATTTTAAGCATATATTTACTGAAATCTTGTCATATTATTTCTTCATTACTTTATTATTTACAAATATATCCATATTTTTATTATTTATACATTTATTAATGAATTTTATAGTTAGTGTATATTTTTTAATGTTATTATTAACATTTATTGTATGATTATAGTATTTTGTATTACAAAATACTTATTACAAAATTCTTATTTAATCTATATTAAATCTTATTTAATCTTATTCATCTTATTTAATCTTATTTAATCTTATTAATTTTATTATTTAATTATTAAATTTTGATTTAGCATCTTATTAATTTAATTAATCTTATTTAATCTTATTAATTTTATTATTTAATTATTAAATTTTGATTTAGCATTATTATGTTTTGTTTATTTTATAATTATATAACAATACGTAGACTCAGTTAGCTGATTTAATTTGTTCTACTGACATGTTATTATTGACCTGTGGACTTTGTTTTCCCGGTAATATGACCTCTGTCAGAAATACTGAAACTATGTATTATTGGTTACGACTTTACTATTATTTTTTCTTATTTTCAAACAAGCATGAATTATTAATTCTTAAAAAAGGGAGAAGTTTGCATCCCAAGGTGTTTACACTTTAAAATGTAAACTGCTTCACGTGATCACGTTTAAGAGACCAGGTAATGGCCAATAGCTAGGTCGCGTAGCGCGTGGAGTGAAGGTGGTAGATCTTTATAGATCTTGTTCCAGCCTGCAACCGCCTTAAGCAGGGCAGCCCCCTGTCAGATGCTGCTGGATGGCCCGTTGTAAGTTTAGTCTGAGTCAACTAAACTAGGTGGCGACACCGAAAAAGCAACGTCAAAAATTATGACTTAAAAGTTACATGTACTCAACAATATTGGAAAAATACGTAAGTACTAATGATTTCAATTTTAGATCTTTTAAATGTAACAGAAAAAATTGTATAGTTTGTGATGTTATAAATAATAATAATTGTATCGTAAGTAATACGACAAACAAATGTTTTTCATTAAATATTAATAATAATTGTAACTGCAATACCGCAGGTGTAGTGTATCTAATACAATGCACATGTGGATTGCAATATATAGGAAAAACATATCAAATGTTAAAAACTAGGTTTAGGCAACACATATATAATATACAGCATAATAGTCAAACTATATTTCATAAACATATGAGATTAATAGGACATGATATTAAAAACTGTAAATTATTTATTTTAGAACATATTATCGAAGAAAACATTTCAATATTAAATCAAAAACTATTAGAAAAAGAAGATTTTTGGATTAAAACGCTTAATTCCATGTACCCATTAGGATTGAATGACGTGGTACAAGGAATTGGCAGAAGTAGTATAATACATAATAAACAACTATATTATAATAATCCGGTTAAACGCAAACCAAGAAGTCATGGTGATAAAAGGAATAGGAAAAATAGAGTTAAAAATATTAAAATGATATGTATATAAATGAACAATTAGAAATATTAAAACAACTTTTAAGTGATAATAAGCTAAAATATCATTATGTAAATATAAGAAGTTTTTCTAAAGATATCATATGTTCAATAAATCAAAAATTAATTAACGACTATGATAGGCTAAGTTGTATAATAGACAGTTATTGTAATACAAAATACTATAATCGTACAATAAATATAAATAATAACAATAGAAAATATACATTAACCATAAACTTCATTAATAAATGTATAGATAACATAAATATAGCCGGACTTTTAAATAATTCGAAAAGTAAAGACATAAAAGGGTCAGATTTAAGTAAATATATTCCTAAAATAAGGTATAAACTCCTACCACCATTAGGACGTAAAATTTGTAATTATAATAAAGAATGAAAATCAATATGTAACGATAATATTGGAAACATAATGGAAACAGAATGCAATTGTAAAAGTCTTAGTTTTGATAAAATAAATGAACATATATGTACCCATAATCTAGAATTAATTGAAAATTGTGAATTAAGAAAGCTGCTATCAAAAGGGTATAAATATAGATTAAATAACAACAACGACAAAAATAAAATTTACAGTTCGTTATATAATAACTTAAATGATTACTTTAGTAAGCTGATTAATAGTGAAAGCTCGAATATATCTAAGATAAAAATTTGGAAAGATTATATATTTGATAAAATTAAAAATAAAATGAAAATAACAAACAATTATAAAAGGAAAGATAAAATTAATAAAGATATGTATAAAGAACTTACTAAATTAAAGGATAACTATATAATAACAACTATTGATAAAGCTAGTAATAACTTTGTCTTCATATGCAAAAAGCTTTATTATGATATACTAATGAAAGAGGTTAATTCTAATGATTTAAATGTAAATCCAACATATGAACGTAGTGAGTTGAGTTTAGAAACAATTATTACAAGTCACTGTTCTATAATGGATAAAAAGTGTATAAAGGTTGAATTAGATAATAAAACTATACCTATATTATATTGGAATCCAAAATTACATAAAAATCCAATAAAACCTAGGTTCATATGTAGTGCGTTTAAATGTACATTAAAACCACTTTCTGTCTATATGAATAAAATACTTAAAGTAATTAAAGCACATTTTAAAAAATATTGCAAGGTAATCGAAATTAATACTGGTATAAAACACTATTTCAGTATTAATTCTACAAAAGAATTTTTAGAACAGACAAAAGGAATAAATTTTCAAAATATAAATACATACGATTTTAGTACGCTTTATACAAATCTAGATTTAGTAGATATTAAAGAAGCGTTAGTAAAATTAATTAATCTTATATTCGGAAAAAGATATACATATATATGTTATAATAATTAAAACGCCTATCTAACAAAAATTAAACCATCAAATAAATATAAATATATGGATAAAATTGAATTAATAGAATCCTTAAATATTTTAATAAATCAAAATTATTTAAAAGTAGGGACATCTATATTTAGACAAGTAAAAGGTGTTCCAATGGGTGGTAATAGTAGCCCAATTATAGCTGACTTGTTTTTAAGCTTTATAGAATATGAATTTGTTCATAACTGTGTAAAAACTAAATCTAAACAATAAAATATATGAAATATATGTTTCGATACATTGATGATACATGTGTATTTATTCTAATAATTTTTATTCAATTAGTGAGCACATTTATCCAGAAAGCCTTATTCTTAACAAAACCAATATAATGATAAAGAAGGTGTATATCTAGATATGAACATTAAATTAACATTAACTAAAACTACTATTAATTTATATCGTAAAGATGACATATTTAAATTTACAAGAAACATATTTTTGCATGAGCATTCATGCATACCATATAATATAAAATATAATACATTAAATAATGAAATTTTAAGAATTGCAACAATATGTAATGATATTGGCTTTCTTCAAAATCATTTAAATAATTTAATAGATACATATTTTAAACTAGGTTACTATAAAAATAACATCAAGCAGAAAACAGTAAAATATATAAATCAACACAATAATATAAAGAATAAATTTAAACTCTTAAGTGGCAAATTTTTATGGATGGATAATAAATAATATACTTTGCATTAGAATAAGATACTAGATAGTTATTTCAGAGGAAATACATCATTAGCATGTATTTGGCCCCGCTGCTATGTTGGGTAGAGGAGTAGGGGCCGAAACCTGATAGCATAGCAGTTCCTCCTGATGACCTCTAATTCTTATTCTGATACAAGGTCTGTTATTTATTAGTCAATTCATAAAAATGACGTTTATTTTAAATTTTATTTTTTATTTTTATTTTTTTAACTTGATTTAAATTATAGAAAATCTAAAAACAATTATTAATTTTATTATTTAATTATTAAATTTTGATTTAGCATTATTATGTTTTGTTTATTTTATAATTATATAA